>JAVSCE010004465.1:0-20527 GCA_032199065.1 Smutsia gigantea
AGAGAAATGCAGATTAAAACCACAATGAGATATCACCTCACACCAGTGAGGATGGCCAACATCCAAAACACAAACAACAGCAAATGTTGGCGAGGATGTGGAGAAAAGGGAACCCTCCTACACTGCTGGTGGGAATGCAAATTACTTCAACCATTGTGGAAAGCAGTATGGAGGTTCCTCAAAAAACTCAAAAGAGAAATACCATTTGACCCAGGAATTCCACTCCTAGGAATTTACCCTAAGAATGCAGCAGCCCAATTTAAAAAGGACAGATGCACCCCTATGTTTATTGCAGCACTATTTACAATAGCCAAGAAATGGAAGCAACCTAAGTGTCCATCAGTAGATGAATGGATAAAGAAGAGGTGGTACATATACACAATGGAATATTATTCAGCCATAAGAGAAAACAAATCCTACCATTTGCAACAACATGGATGGAGCTAGAGGGTATTATGCTCAGTGAAATAAGCCAAGCCGAAAAAGACAAGTATCAAATGATTTCACTCATATGTGGAGTATAAGAACAACGAAAAAAACTGAAGGAACAAAACAGCAGCAGACTCACAGAACCCAAGAACGGACTAGTAGTTACCAAAGGGAAAGGTACTGGGGAAAATGGGCGGGAAGGGAGGGATAAGAGGGGAAAAGGGGCATTACAATTAGCAGATGTAATGTTGGGAGGGCACAGGGAGGGCAGTACAACTCAGAGAAGACAAGTAGTGATTCTATAGCATCTCACTATGCTGATGGACAGTGACTGTAATGGGGTTGGTGGGGGGGACCTGATGAAGGGGTAGTTTAATAATCATAATATTGCACATATAATTGTAAATTAATGATAATAAAATAAATTATATTATAAAAAAAAAAACGGAACTGGATATGTGGCCCGGTTGGAAATAAACACAATGAAAATCCAGCCAGCATTAAAGTATGAAAATCTGGAAGCCCGTAATACAAATTAAAAATTTAGGACTAAAAGAAGTCCTCACTGAAGGCAGGGCTAACTAGGTCTGCTTAGTCAGTTGCGAAAGAAGTGTATGACAGGCATAAGGAAATTCAAGAACTGTGGGGCATGGAGGTTGCTTCTAAGAGTGTTAGAGTGCTTAAGGAAAACAATGACAAGATGAAATCACAAATACTTGGCTAGAAGCATGAAGTGAAATCCCTAGTTCCTCTGACTGCTAAAAGAATCTCTTCTCACTTTCAGCTGCAGGGCTGAGATAACTGAAAATCAAACTCAAACTTTGATCCTGCAAGGTTTCTAAAAATTATAATGTCACTTAAATTCATAGCCCTCTGAGATCACTTATGCGAAAGTAAAAGCATTGATCAGGATAGAACAAAGATGAGATACGGGACAGGGGTAAATTGATGAATTTGGATGTCATAAGTAACCCCAAACTCACCAAAACCTAGGACAGGCCCTGGCTGACCAAGGCGATGTTGCTCCCTTTACCAGGTAAGGCACAGAAGAAATAAGTTATCTGTGGTAATGGAGGCGGCTGTCAAAAAAATCAGGTTCTTTAGGTAAAAGAGATAGCAAAGCAGAATGGCAGATTCCGGAGTCCTGCTAGGGGATGTCAACAGTGCAAGCTGTAGTTCTTTTTTTTTTTTCACTTTTATTTATTTTTTATTTTTTTTTAATATAATTTATTTTATTATCATTAATTTACAATTACATGTGCAATATTACGATTATTAAACTACCCCTTCATCAGATCCCCCCCACCAAACCCATTACAGTCACTGTCCATCAGCGTAGTGAGATGCTATAGAATCACTACTTGTCTTCTCTGAGTTGTACTGCCCTCCCCGTGCCCCCCCAACATTACATCTGCTAATTGTAATGCCTTTTTCCCTCTTATCCCTCCCTTCCCGCCCATTTTCCCCAGTCCCTTTCCCTTTGGTAACTATTAGTCCGTTCTTGGGTTCTGTGAGTCTGCTGCTGTTTTGTTCCTTCAGTTTTTTTCTTTGTCCTTATACTCCACAGATGAGCGAAATCATTTGGTTCTTGTCTTTCTCTGCCTGGCTTATTTCACTGAGCCTAATACCCTCTTGCTCCATCCATCTTGTTGCAAATGGTAGAGTTTGTTTTCTTCTTCTTATGGCTGAATAATATTCCATTGTGTATATGTACCACATCTTCTTTATCCATTCATCTACTGATGGACACTTAGGTTGCTTCCATTTCTTGGCTATTGTAAATAGTGCTGTAATAAACATAGGGGTGCATATGTCTTTTTAAATCTGGCATCTTGTTTTCTTCAGGTAAACTCATAGTAGTGGAATTCCTGGGTCAAATGGTATTTCTATTTTTAGTTTTTGAGGAACCTCATACACTTTCCACAATGGTTGAACTAATTTGGTCCACCAGCAGTGAGCCTCCACATCTCGCCAACATTGTTGTTGTGTTTTGAACCATCACCACTAGTGTGGTGATGTCGGTAATGATTTCAATCTACATTACTATGATAATTAGCAATGTGGAGCATCTTTTCATGTGCCTATTGGCCATCTGAATTTCTTCTTTGGAGAAGTGTCTATTCATGTCCTCTGCCCATTTCTTAATTGGATTATTTGCTTTCTGTTTGTTAAGGTGCATGAGTTCTTTATATATTTTGGATGTCAACCCTTTATCAGATATGTTTTTATGAATATATTCTCCCATACTGTAGGATGTCTTTTTGTTCTACTGATGGTGTCCTTTCCTGTACAGAAGCTTTTCAGCTTGACATAGTCCCACTTGTTCATTTTGCTTTTGTTTCCCTTGCCCGGGAGATATGTTCATGAAGAAGTTGCTCATGTTTATGTCCAGGAGATTTTGCCTATGTTTTTTTCTAAGAGTTTTATGGTTTCATGACTTACATTCAAGTCTTTGATCCACCTTGAGTTTACCTTTGTGTATGGGGCTAGACAGTAGTCCAGTTTCATTCTCTGACATGTAGCTGTCCAGTTTTTCCAACACCAGCTGCTGAAGAGGCTGTCATCTCCCCATTGTATATCCAAAGCACTTTTATCAAATATTAATTGACTGTATATGTTTGGGTTAATGTTTGGATTTTCTATTCTGTTCCACTGGTCTGTGGGTCTGTTTTTGTGCAATACCAAATTGTCTTGATTACTGTGGCTTTGTAGTAGAGCTTGAAGTCAGGGAGTGTAATTCCCCCTGTTTTATTCCTCCTTCTCAGGATTGCTTTGGCTATTCGGGGTCTTTTGTGGTTCCATATGAATTTTAGAATTATTTGTTCCAGTTCATTGAAGAAAGCTGTTGGTAGTTTGATAGGGATTGGGTTGAATCTGTAGATTGCTTTAGGTAGTATAGCCATTTTGACAATATTTATTCTTCCTAGCCAAGAGCATGGGATGCATTTCCATTTGTTAGTGTCCTCTTTAATTTCTCTTAGGAGTGTCTTGTAGTTTTCAGAGTACAGGTCTTTCACTTCCTTCGTTAGGTTTATTCTTAGGCATTTTATTCTTTTTGATGCAATTGTGAATGGAATTGTTTTTCTGATTTCTCTTTCTGTTAGTTCATCATTAGTGTATAGGAAAGCAACAGATTTCTGTGTGTTAATTTTGTATCCTGCAACTTTGCTGAATTCAGATATTAGTTCTAGTAGTTTTGGAGTGGAGTCTTTAGGGTTTTTTATGTACAGTATCATGTCATCTGCAAATAGTGACAATTTGACTTCTTCTTTACCAATCTGGATGCCTTGTATGTCTTTGTTTTGTCTGATTGCTGTGGCTAGGACCTCCAGTACTATGTTGAATAACAGTGGAGAGAGTGGGCATCCTTGTCTTGTTCCCGATCTTAGATGAAAAGCTTTCAGCGTCTCGCCGTTAAGTATGATGTTAGCTGTGGGCTTGTCATATATAGCCTTTATGATGTTGAGGTACTTGCCCTCTATACCCATTTTGTTGAGAGTTTTAATCAGGAATGGATGCTGAATTTTGTCAAATGCTTTTTCAGCATCTATGGAGATGATCATGTGGTTTTTGTTCTTCTTTTTGTTGATGTGGTGGATGATGTTGATGGATTTTCGAATGTTGTACCATCCTTGCATCCCTGGGATGAATCCCACTTGATCATGGTGTATGATCCTCTTGATGTATTTTTGAATTCGATTTGCTAATATTTTGTTGAGTATTTTTGCATCTACGTTCATCAGGGATATTGGTCTGTAATTTTCTTTTTTGGTGAGGTCTTTGCCCGGTTTTGGTATTAGAGTGATGCTGGCTTCATAGAATGAGTTTGGAAGTATTCCCTCCTCTTCTATTTTTTGGAAAACTTTAAGGAGAATCGGTGTTATTTCTTCTCTATATGTCTGGTAGAATTCAGAGGTGAATCCATCAGGCCCAGGGGTTTTGTTCTTGGGTAGTTTTTTGATTACCAATTCGATTTCGTCACTGGTGATTGGTCTGTTTAGTTTTTCTGTTTCTTGCTTGGTCAGTCTTGGAAGGTTGTATTTTTCTAAGAAGTTGTCCATTTCTTCTATGTTTTCCAGCTTGTTAGCATATAAATTCTCAGAATATTCTCTTATGATTTTTTGTATTTCTGTGGGTTCCGTCGTGATTTTTCCTTTCTCATTTCTGATTGTGTTTATGTGTGTAGATTCTCTTTTTCTCTTAATGAGTCTGGCTAGGGGTTTATCTATTTTGTTTATTTTTTCAAAGAACCAGCTCTTGGTTTTATTGATTTTTTCTATTGTTTTATTCTTCTCAATTTTATTTATTTCTTCTCTAATCTTTATTATGTCCCTCCTTCTGGTGACTTTGGGCCTCATTTGTTCTTCTTTTTCCAATTTCAGTAATTGTGTCTTTAGACTATTCATTTGGGAATGTTCTTCCTTCTTTAAATAGGCCTGGATTGCAATATACTTTCCTCTTAGAACTGCCTTTGCTGCGTCCCACAGAAGTTGTGGCTTTGTGTTGTTGTTGTCATTAGTCTCCATATATTCTTTGATTTCTGTTTTGATTTGGTCGTTAACCCATTGATTAATTAGGAGAGTGTTGTTAAGTCTCCATGTATTTGTGAGCCTTTTTGATTTCTTTCTAAAATTTATTTCTAGTTTTATACCTTGGTGATCTGAGAAGTTGGTTGGTAGGATTTCAATATTTTTGAAATTACTGAGGTTCTTTTTGTGGCCTAGTATGTGGTCTATTCTGGAAAATGTTCCATGTGCACTTGAGAAGAATGTGTATCCTGTTGCTTTTGGGTGTAGAGTTCTGTAGATGTCTGTTAGGTCCATCTGTTCTAGTGTGTTGTTCAGTGCCTCTGTGTCTTTACTTATTTTCTGTCTGGTTGATCTGTCCTCTGGAGTGAGTGGTGTGTTGAAGTCTCCTAAGATGAATGCATTGCTGTCTATTTCCTCCTTTAATTCTGTTAGTATTTGTCTCACATATGCTGGCGCTCCTGTGTTGGGTGCATATATATTTATAATGGTTATATCTTCTTGTTGGACTGACCCCTTTATCATTATGTAATGTCCTTCTTTATCTTTTGCTACTTTCTTCGTTTTGAAGTCTATTTTGTCTGATACAAGTACTGCAACACCTGCTTTTTTCTCTTTGTTGTTTGCATGAAATATCTTTTTCCATCCCTTCACTTTTAGTCTGTGTATATCTTTGGATTTGAGGTGAGTTTCTTGTAGGCAGCATATAGATGGGTCTTGCTTTTTTATCCATTCTGTTACTCTGTGTCTTTTGATTGGTGCATTCAGTCCATTTACATTTAGGGTGATTATTGATAGGTATGTACTTATTGCCATTGCTGGCTTTAGATTCGTGGTTACCAAGGGTTCAAGGGTTGCTTCTTTACTATCTAACAATCTAACTTTCTTGTTGTTATTGTAAACACAGTCTGATGTTTCTTTCTTTCTCTCCCTTCTTATACCTCCTCCTCCATTCTTTCTATAATAGGTGTTTTATTCTTTGCCTTTAGTTGGTATTTGGATGGTCTGCTTTCTTTGCTATGATTTTTTTTTTCCCTCTGGTGACATCTTTTTAGCCTTAGGTGTGCTTCCATCTAGAGCAGTCCATTTAAGATATCCTGTAGTGGTGGTTTATGAGACCCAAATTCTCTCAACTTTCGTTTATCTGGAAATTGTTTAATCCCTCCATCATATTTAAATGATAATCGTGCTGGATACAATATTCTTGGTTCGAGGCCCTTCTGTTTCGTAATGTTAAATATAGCATGCCATTCTCTTCTGGCCTGTAAGGTTTCTGTTGAGAAGTCTGATGATAGTCTGATGGGTTTTCCTTTGTAGGTGATCTTTTTTCTCTCTCTAGCTGCCTTTAATACCCTATCTTTATCTTTGATCTTTGCCATCTTAATAATTATGTGTCTTGGTGTTGTCTTCCTTGGGTCCCTTGTGTTGGGAGATCTATGAGCTTCGGTGGACTGTGAGACTACTTCCTTCCCCAGCGAGGGAATGTTTTCAGCAATTATTTCTTCAAAGACACTTTCTATCCCTTTTTCTCTCTCTTCTTCCTCTGGTACTCCTATAATGCGAATATTGTTCCGTTTGGATTGGTCACACAGTTCTTTTAATATTCTTTCATTCCTAGAAATCCTTTTATCTCTCTCTGCCTCAGCTGCTCTGTACTCCTGTTCTGTTTTCTATTCCATTAACAGTCTCTCGCATCTCATCCATTCTGCTGTTAAGCCCGTCGATCGCTTGTCTGATTTCTGTATTGTCTTTCCTCAGTTCCCTCACTTCCTCCCTCAGCTCTTGCACATTTCTCTGTAGGTCCATCAGCATGGTAATGACTTTTATTCTAAATTCTTTTTCAGGGAGGCTGTGCATTTCCATCCCTTCAGACTCCCTCTCTGGGGTTGTCTGGTTGATTTTGTTCTGAACCATATTCCTCTGTCTTTTCATGGCTGTATAATTTGGTCACTGATATTTGCCACGTATGTCAGCTGGGCTCTTTAAGACTTTAAAAAGAGAGGAAAAAAAAAGAGAAAAAAAAAAGAAAAAAAGAAAGAAAGAGAGAAAGAAAAAAGGAAAAAGAAAGAAAAGAAAAACAAAAACAAAACAAAAAACAAAACAAAACAAAAAAAACAAAAACAATGCCCACCGGACGTAGATTCTGTGGGAATGCTCTAGGTGGCGCTGTTGCCCCACTATTCCACAGCTGTGACTGTGCCGCTCCGCAGGGCCCTTTATCACTCTGGCAGGGGTGGGAACAAATAGGAGGCTATTGATCTCAGTGAGAAGTGTTAAGTATGGCTACGCTTCCTCAGTCGCCAGCTAAGGCGTCTGAAACTCCCCAGGACTCCCAGCCTGCTGGGCTGAGTGTGCTGGGGCAATCCGGCTCCTCCACTGGGCTCCTGTCTCTTTAAGACCGCTGAGGAAAGCGCGCACTTTTTTTTTTCCTTCCCGGAGCCGGCTGCAAGCCCCCTGGTGCGTTCCCCGCTCAGATCCTGCCCCTCTGTCTCTCCAATCTCCGCTGCACTGCGCAATGTGGGTCAGCGCTCCCCGTGCAGATCACCGGGGCTGGTTACTACTTCGCGGGGTGCACTTCCACTCCCTCCCGGCTCTGAATCCTCTCCTCCCGCCGGTGCGCTGGGGTGGGGGAGGGCTCGGGTCCCGCCGGGTCGCGGCTCCGTATCTTACCCCGCCTCTTGGGGTGCTGAGTCCTCTCGGGTGTAGCTGCACGCTGTGCACTTTCCTGTGTATTCTCATCTCTCTTTTAGGAATAGATGTATTTTCTGTGTTTTCGTAGATAAATATAGTGTTGGGAGGAGATTTCTGCCGCCCTGCTCACACCGCCATCTTCCCGGAAGTCTGCCCCCTTGTTATACTTTTATCCTTTGTATTATTTCCATTCTTTATATTGCAACTTTTGCATCTGGTATTGTTGGTCTTAGAGGTTTGTCAGTTTTATGGATTATTTTAAAAGAACTGGCTTTTTTGTTTTATTGACTTTTCTCTGTTGCTTTTCTTTATAGTTTTTCTAATTTCCACTCTTTTTGTTTACTTGCATGGGGTTTATTTTGCTCTTATTTTTCTAATTTCTTGAGGTAGGAAATTGCTGATTTGAGTGTTGCTTCCTTCCTAGTGTAAGTATTTTAGTATAAATTTACCTCTGTGCTCTGCTTTAGCTGCCTCCTATGTAATTTGATAAATTATATTTTCATAATCACTGACCTCCATGTGTTACTTCTATTTTCTTTTGATAATTCCTTTTTGACCTGGGTATTACTTAGAATTGTCATTTACTTTTTAAGTCCTTAGAGTTTTTTCAGTTGTCTGTTAATTGATTTCTAGTCTGATTCAACTGTGGTTGGAGAACATATTCTGTATGATTTTCACATCTGATTGCTTTTCCTCATTTGTGTTTTTTCCTGATTCTTGGTATGATGAGTGAGTTTTTATTTTATATCCTGGCCTTTTTGGATCTTGCTAGAAACTGAATGTTTGTGTCCCCTGAAAATTCATATGTTGAAACCTAATCCCCAGTGTGATGGTATTTGGAACTGGCCTTTGGGAGGTGATTACGGATATTTGCTCTTATAAAAGAGGCCCCAGAGAGATCAGTCCCCCCTGCGTCTGTGTGAGAACACAGTGAAAAGACTCCTATGAACCAGGTAAGTGGCTCCTCACTGGACTCCAGATCTGCCAGGACCTCGACTTCAGACTTCCTGGACTCCAGAACTGTGAGGAAACTCTTGTTTATAAGCCAATTAATCTATGGTTTACTAAGAAAGATATTGTATTATGAGATTGTGGGTCATAGTTAATATCCCCTCTTAACAGGAAATTCACTTGGTAAAGTGTAGTGCAAGATCATGGTGAGAGAGCATGGGTCCATCTTCACTCTGGGCCTAACACCTCTCCAGCAGAAGTGGAGTCCTGAGTCATACAGCCTCAGTACAGATGGGTAGAGTGGAAGTTCAGCCCACCCCTTGGCCTTGCGGACCCCTTCACAGGGGAAATGGGCTCCAACTCACAATGACTCATTCCTTCTCTGGATGTAAGGTCAGCTTCACACTGGGCTCCCTGATAGGGAAAAATAAAGTTACCAACCCCACCTTATGCCTCACTGATGCTGACTGACTGTGGGCACTCAGTTCCCTACCCACTGGCATAAGAGTAGAGAGAAGAATGGCAGGAATGCTGACTAGCACTGCCTCCTACCATACTGTTCAATCTCAATCTGGTGCTGCCAGTTGGGTGTGGGTGTTAAGTTTCCCACTGGGCCCCACAGACCCCAGCAGTGGAGGAAATCAGTGACCACATAGTTCAGTCTTGTTGCTGCCACTTGGAGGTGGAGGCTCAGCTACCTGCTGGATCCTGCTGACACCTGGGACAGGCAGGCGGGAAGAAGAGTGCTGATTTGCTCTGACTCACACAGCCTCAGTAAGTCTCCGTGCTGCTAGCTAAGTGAGCTTGAGGCTTAGTGTGCTAATCTTGATGACCATCTGAGTCCCGCTTCATTCTGCTGCGTCAGGGATGAAGATCAGCTACCTGCTCAGCCCCACCTACACTGACTTGGCTCGGCAATCAGACCATCAGCTTCTGCTAATGATGGGATGGAAGATCAGATCTCTACTTGGTCTCATCAACAATAGTCCAACCAGGGAAACCAGAATACTGCTGGCTGTTTCTCTGGGGTTGGGGGATAAGTGGGAGTGGGGGGGTCATATTTCAGCTTCCTGCTTGGCCCAGTTGAACCCAAAGTGGGGTGGGGGTGCGCTTTTGCCATCGGTGTTGGGCCAAAGCCAAGATAGGTATTATCAGAAGGATTTTCTCTTCTTAAGCTATTCTTATTCAAGTCTTTTAGATTCTGGGAACAGCCCAAAGTTGCTTTTTTTTTCGTGTGTGTGGGGAGATTATTTTATCCGTGCATGTTGGTTTGGGTAGAAAGCTGCTTAAGTGCCCTGATCAGGATACATGGAAGACAATAAGGAACACCACGGAACACACTGCCTGCCATGCCATTCTCAAGTCTCAAGGCCCCTATGCAAACTTCCTTCTACAAAGAATTCCTATTTTTCTTTTGTTGTGGGATTTCTTCTTCTTTTTTTAGTTGTAAGAGGGGAGACCTTGAAGGAATACATCATCTTAGCTAGGACTAGAAGCAAAGAAAAATCTCCAATGGCTTAAATTTGCAATTGGATCATAAAAAGTCAAAATATTTCTTCTCATGTTACTATAATTATATTTAGGGTTTCCATTCCACCTTGGCATAATTATAAGCCAATTTGTAGCTCGCTCAAGTTCTGTATCATATACCTACAACAGTACATTTCCCCTCCATCCTTTGAGCCTTCTTTCCCTGACCATGGAAAAATTTAGTTCTGGCCTCCAAAAAATAGTAAGCCAGGTTAGACTCCATCATACTCTTCTACAGTGGGAGCTTAAAAAAAAATGCAAACTTCCTCTGCCTCTTACAGGGAATTTTTTCCAAGCCTTCAGCAAATCACACAGAGCGGGACTAGTATAGTTTTCCATTGATGTAAACCTCATTTGATGAATTTCAACTCAATGTCCATCTAAATCGTTACTCCTATTCCTTCTCTTCTTCCTCTGTCATTATTATTATTTTAGCAGAAATTAATTCAAATGAGTCACAGTGGCAGCCAAGCAGTCTCCAAAATGGTGACACAGCATTTCCACAAAACTTTCCTTTCCCCAGGTCTTTCAAAATTGTGCTGTGCCTTTAGGAGATGTCATCAGTTGCATCCAAGTTGCCCGACTGCTCTCTGTTACTGGGAAGCTGAGCTGCAGTTTGATATCTTTTTAGGTAAAATCTCGGGAGCTTCTGAAGCTAGACCCTAAAAACCTTGACTACAGCCGCTCACTTAAGTCTTTAATCTTTAAAAATTATTTTTATTGAAATATATTTTCTATATAACACTGTACTAGTTTTAGGTGTAAAACAATGAATGAATGTGTATATTGCAAAATGATTACTACAGTAATTTGAGTTAACATCCATCACACAGTTGCATTGTTTTTCTTATAAGAACCTTAAGATTTACTCTTAGCAATTTTCATTTTGTTCACTCATTCCTTTACTGTATAAAAGCTTGCTAGTCACTTGACATGGTTTCAGTGTTGATAATAAGGAATCATGGCTTTTGAGATAATCAGTCAACAGATAAAGAAGATTTACTTGACCTGTTGTCCTTTGTGTACAGTGAGCTTATTTTCTCAATTCTTAGGTGAGGTCTGTCAGAGCAAACAGTGCTCATTGCCTAAATTCTGTTCCTCATATGGCTCTGTACATCCCACTTTCTGCCCTCACTTCCCATCCCTGCTCAAATCCTGAAATCATTTCCTTGTCCCCTGGAACTCCTTATCAGTAATCAACAATTCCTCCTATACTGTCAGTTTCTCTGGAAGACCCCATCACTTTTTTTACCTCACTGAAACCTGGCTGTCCTCTGAAGACACTGCTTCTCCTATAGCCTTCTACTGTTGTGACTGTTTTCCTTCCCCTTCATCTCTCATCCCATTAGACTTGCAGGTGGGGAAGACCATTTTCCTTCCCTGCTTTCTAATAAATCTCAGCTCTTCAGACTCTGCTACTCATTACCCCTCCCTCTTGCATCATTGACTCCTGAGTTATTCCTCCAAGCTTTTTATCCTCTGGTTCCCTGTCACTTATTCCAGAACTATTCCTGTCATAATTACTGATTTTAATATCCCCACAGATGATCCTTCCAATACTAAGGCCTCAGTTTCTTCACCTCTTCTTCCACTCCACCTTACCACGCACTCCCATAATGCTATCCTAGATGTAGTCATTACCAATGACCTGCAATCCCTCCACAAACTCCATTTCATAAATCCCAGTCTTTGACCAATAGCCCCTGTCTTTTCAGGTCACCCTCTCTACTGCCAACTTCCAACCATCTTTAGTCCCCATTGGGAACTTTAATCTCTTGGTCCCTGTACTTTTTCTTGTCCTTTACCACCTCTCTCCCCTCCCCTCCTCCCCTTATGTTCTTATGTTGCTCATTTCTCTGCTCCAATCCATGGTCCATCATTATATCATTCACTTGCTTATCCTCTCAACTTCCTTGCTTCTCTCTGCCTCCCTCTATCCACCCAGAAAAAAAACCCCAAATCCCTATTTTACTCAGACTATTTCCCACCTACTCTGATGCAGCTGAGCATGGCTGGTGGAAAACACCTAATCATACCAATGGATCTCACTTAAAATTCATAACACCTCTCCTCAAGTAAACCCTAATATTGCCTGGAAGAACTATCACTTTTCCATGTTGTCCTTTACTTCACATAGTCCTATTTCACTGAGAGACGCAGTCAGAAGACAGCTTCCACAGGCCACCAACATCAGTATCTACTGAACTGCTTATACCTGAGACCATACACTCTTATCTTCTCTCCTGTTACTATAGTTGAACTTCTCTACTATAGTAAGTCTCATCTACCTCATCTACTTGAAGACATACTTCCAGAAATTCTTGCCTCTCTCTTTAGTCATTTTTCTTATTACTACATCTTTCCTCTTAGCATAAACACTATAATATGTCATGTTTACAAAACCTTCCCTGAGATGCTATCCTTCTCTGGCTATGCCTGTATTGCTCTTTCCTACCCCTTTATAATAAAACTCCTTGAAACCATTATTTATACTTGCTGTCTCCAAGTTCTCTCCTTCTTATCTCTCCGGAACCCACTCCAGTCAGGTTAACACTTGAAGTCATTCCCCTTATGGACCAATAATACATACCTCTCTGCTTATAATTCTCATTATGAAAGTTTTCAAACTCATAGAAAAGCTCAAAGAATAATGTAACATGTGAAAGAACAAGCATTGAAATAAGAAACACTGGAAAAATATTTGCAATACTTGCTTTGGATTTTTATTTATTAAAAAAGTAGATACATAATTGAAACCTACTTTATTTCCCTCCGTGATCCTGTTCTGTCTCTATCCAGACTTAACCACTTTCCTAAACTTAGTGTGTGCCTTATTCTTATTCATATTTTAATGCATGTATTATTATTTAATGCGGTAATTATACATAGAACAAGTATTCCTATACTCTACCTCCAAAATTTACACAAATAAATTCCTGTGTATTCTCCATGTCAGATTCTTACATAAATGTTTAATTAGTGAAATTTGTCTATGATTTTTCCTTTCTTATACCATCCTTATCTGATTTTTGTACAGAGGTTGAATTGGCTTCATAGTCAGGCAGCTCATCTTCACTATCTCTACTTGTAAACTCTATCCTATACAAATCATTTGTCTGTCCTTAAAATGTTCATTAAAAATACCTGATGCTTTATTATTGTGGATAGATTTTTGAAAAAAATATTACATTTTAAAATGATTGTAGGTCTCACATGGTTTCCTAATTCTCCTTGAGTCCGTGTTGGTAGTTCATCTTTTCCTAGCTAACAGCTCATTCTCTCACTGCTCTTTCCTAGATGTCTCCTTATTGTAAGGGCAAGCTGTCAGTTACTCCTGAGGACCCTTTCCCCAAGCTACTTTTCCTTTTTCCATTTTCCTGCTACATTATCATCACTGAGAGGTATTTGTAGCTTTGATTTTACATTTGATGTAAAAAAAAACTCTGTCTTTGTATGTTTTGAAGTCTACTTTCCATTTTTATGGAAAGTTAAATTAAAATTTTAATTTTTATTGGATTCATCACTGCTTAATAGAAATGTTTCCTATCAGATATAACAAGACTAGAGTTTTTGGTTTAGTAGTGAATAATATTTGTACTCGTTAGCTTCTGATATGTAGAAAAACAAATGTGTATGTGGGTAAGGGAATAACATTTGGGTAATTAAAATGATGTACATGTATATGTAATAGAAAAGCTTTCAGCATCACTGTCACTTTGCAACACAGATTAAAATATAATCATGTTATCTTTTTACTGTGGAACTGAGAAAAATTGTTTAACTAGGTTTTCATATCAGAGTTATTTATTGCAAGGTACAGTCATACATTCCTTTCAGAAGGCAATTTATATTTACTAAAACATTTGTTTCCAAAATGTACCTTCTGCAATATATTACAAAATAATAATTGAAAAGGCAGACTAAATAGCTCTATGCTGTTTAAACAATAAAACTTGAACAAAATGAAATATATAATAACATTAAGTTTTAAAATTATGACATATTCACTCCAGAATGATGTAGAACTTTTGATTATTCACTCTTAAGGTTATATAGAAAAACAGGAAAGTGTTCATGAAATGTTATATATTTCTTTGTACATGCGTTTGCAACTATGTAAAATATAGAACATGGGTGAAAACTAGATATAAAGCCAAGGACATAGGATTCCTATTGGAAAGTAGGGATTATAAATACTTTGGGGAGGGACTGCCAGTTTATTTAAAATTAAGGATTGCCTTAATTAAGCTTTGGACTATTAGCCAACCAGGAAGTGAGATTTTTAATTCAGTTTTCCTTGAGCCTCTAAGAGGTTTAATTTCAGGTAAAACCTCAGTTTCTCTTTTAAAATAATTCTAGACTACAGAAAAGCCTATTTCTGTATTCTCCGCAGTTACAATAATCTGTCGGTCTATCTTTGAGTCAGTAACATACTACCTTAATTACCGCAGCTTAGTAATGAATTTTAATATCGAGCAGGACTCGTATGCACACTCTCCTTCCTCAGAATTTTCCTGGATAATCTCTAATGTTTATTTTGCACATAAGTTTTACTCAGTCAAGATCCCAGATTGTTTAAATTTCAAGTGCTATTGCATAAAATTTATAGTTTAATTTGGAAGAATTGACGCTGTTACTATGTCATATCTCCCTATCCAAAAGTAAAATGCTTCCCTATTTAGTCATATCTGCTGTTATGTCCCTTGCCTGGATTTTATAGCTTTGTTCATACAATATCTATGTGTCTCATAGTGAGTCTATTTCTATGTGCTTCACATTTTGGGGCTGTTGGAAATTGAAATTTTAAAGCTAGTTATTCCTGGAAAAATTATTGATTTCTATATATTGGTTAAGGTGCCAGTCACTTCAAACACTTCTGTTAGTTTTAGTAGGTTTTCAGTTTATTGCCTGAAGTTTGCTGAAAGACCAATCCTGTCATCTGCAAGTGTACTCATTTTGATTTATTTCTAATATTTTTCATACTTCAATTTTAATCAGTCCTTGATCACTTGATTTCAGTAAAATCCTGTTGATCACTGAAGTCACTGAATTGTAGAACACATGTTATTGAGGTCAGCACAGAGTGACCACTAATTAAGCAGTCAATATGGTATACTAGAGTAGGCCAGATAAGCCTGGGTGTATGGCCAGGGATTTCTGAAACTCTATACTGCAAACAAACTCAATAATGAATCGCATTGTGAATGTTCAATAGAGATGAAAATTACACTGAATATGTCAATTTACCAACTAAGTGTCCTTATTTTCAATATGGTAAAAACAAAGATATAGTAAAATATTATTAAATTAAAAATGAGCGGTAAAATTTTTATATGATGCCAAAAGCACAGGTTAAAAAAAGCAAAAATAGACAAGTGAGACTACATCAAACTTAAACTTCTCAGCATAGGAAAAAAATCTAGAGTGAAAAGTCAACCTATGGAATGGGGGAAAATATTTCCAAACCATATATTAGATAATGGGTTAATATCCAGAATATATAAAGAACCCCTACAATTCAATAACAAATCAACTGCTGTTCTCTCTGAGGCAGAATCAGAAAAGTACAGGTAGTATGGCTATTTTGTACAGCAGAACAAAGAAAAAGTTAGCCACAGCCTAGATAGGCTAATTAAAGTACTAACTAAGCCACTAGAAAGAATGGCGCTAAAACGCTAAGAGTTAAGATTTGGCTTCTAAAACTTTTGTCTAACCTCTGATTTTTCTGATAGAAATAAAGTTAAATATGGCAGATTGAACATCCATGTTTAACTCTTGCTCCTATCTAAATTACACTAAAACCAGAATAAAGGAACAAAAATATTCAAATACAAATATAAAGAATATAGGTGAGAAAATGATACCAAAAAATATTAAAATTTTTGTAAGATGGAGAGATGTGGTAACTGAATTAGCACAACCGAGATACTGAAAACCCCACCTAGCAGCATGAACTGTAAACAGGATTCTTCTCATGTCTGTCAGCTTCCCTAGAGAGAAATGCTCCATCCTCCTGTTTGGGAGGTAGAAACCTGTTTGCTAGTTTTCTGGCATCCAAGTGGGAAAATGGAGTTACGATTCATAACTACATCGAGTTTTAGTTACTTTCAATCTGTGCAAAGCTGACTTGCACGGTACATTTTCATCTTGAAAAGGCCTGGAAAAGAGGCACCAGGTACCTCTGGAAGCAGGAGTACACATGTGTGGGCTCAAGATAGTACTAGTGGTCAAAAGCATGTATGAAGGAGCTATCAGCAGAAAGACAAACCCATCAGCAGATGACAGTTTTAATCTCTAGAGAGAGGAAGGAGTTTGAGCCCAAAGAAATTCAGGACTTGTGGAAACCAGGTTCAGTTCAACATGAAGGACAAGATTGGAAATAAGGTAATTGAGAATAACATAGCTAACTAGGAGATTCTAGTCCATTTCCCACTTGGATGTCAGAACACTGGCGGCCAGGTTTCTATACTCCAAACAGGACAGTAGGGCATTCTTCTCTGGGAAAATTTGGCAGATATAAGAAAGCAAGTGCCTTAACATAAGGCAGGATTTCTACCTTATTTCACAAATGCCCATCAGTTGACTTCTCCCACCCTGCGCCTAGAGCTTCTAATCCACATTTTGCTATTTTACCTTTAAATATAAACTGCCAGCTAAGTGTCAGTAGACATTGAAGAAAGCATTTAACCTAAAAGTAAAATGAAAACTAAAATGGCAGAGACTCAGAGGAGATAATATATGAAACAGAAGGAAATAAAGAGGGATGAAACTGGTAATGAAGCAAGGAGAGTATACTATTAAAGGAATAGTCAAAGAGTAAGAGCTATTTGAAATTTTAAATAATAGCAGGATCAAGTTGGTAACTGAAGGGTTAGAATATAAAGGTGAGAATCTCCCTGAAAGACAAGCAAAAAATGGAAGATTCCATAATTCATTGATGAGAAATCGAGAAAACTTAGAGAATCAGTCCAAGAAGTCTACTATCAATACAGAAAACAGGGGTAGAGGGAAGAGGGGATACCATAAGCTTCTAGAGACAAAACACTTAAAAATAGGTCAGGTTGTATACAAAGGAACGGGAATCAGAATGATAATCAGAGTTCTTAACAAAACTAGAATCCAAAGGCAATGATAAAAGGAACACTTCTTTCCAATCTGTAATTCTACACACAGGCAAACTATTCATCAAATGTGATAACTGAGTATAGATACTTTCAGACCTCAAAAAAAAAACCTCTCAAATATCCTTTCTCAGGAAGTGACTAAAGGATGTGCTGCACTAAAATAGGAAATTAGACCGCTCATGGGGAAGGCTTGAGGTCCAGAGAATGGGAGATCCAACAAAGGAGAGAGAAGAAAGGGATTTCTTTAGCTGTGGGGAAACCCCACGATAACTCTCTGCATCAATTAATTAGTGCTGCCAGTCAAGATTGGAATGAGAGCACTACGACTGTCACTGAAGAGGAAAAAACAGCTCGCAGCTATCTTAGCATTGACTGTAATGGAAGAACTTGACCTCTTGCAGAGATTTTGGGATCAGATTAGTAATATATACAGACACAATGATTATTAATTCCTTTCAAACAAAGTTGCAGGGAATGTAAGTGTAACACAGCATAACCCATAGCTCATCTGATTAATGTTTATATAGTCAATACTGATGAGTCATAGGGCTACAAATTGTGAGGGGACTGTTTGGAAGATGACTGAAAAGAACACTTAAATGTGAAGGTGAAGGAACAGTGATAGTATGAACAGCTAATTTCCTCCTCTTCCTAGTTGGAATTTTATAGTGGATGCGATTGAAAATTGAGGAAATAGCAATTAAACATGTTTAATTTTCTTTTCTGGGTCTTGTTCTGTATTACACATTACCTGAAATTTTACCACCCAAAGACAATCACTGTCAATATTTGGGTGTACTTTTCTGTATCAAATAGTTTCTATTTGTTTTTCTGTTATCAAGTCACATTAAAATGACTATATTTATTTCATCCAATATTCAGTATTTTGGAATGTGCTGCTTTAAAATTAAGTCTATGTGACATATGAAACCTACTTGGGGACCAGAGATAAGTATTTCAAAGAGCTAGGCAGATGGCTAATTCAGACATGAAAAAGTGCTCAACAAGATTAGTTACCAGGGAAATGCAAATCAGAACCACAATGAGGTACTATTTCATATTCACTATAATAGCTATAATAAAAATCAGACAATAACAAGTGTTGGTGAGGATGTGGAGAATTGGACCCCTCATACGTTGCTGGTGGGAATGTAAAATAGTACAGACACCTTGGAATACAGTTTAGCAATTCTTCAAAAAAGCTAGACATAGAGTTACCATATGACCCAGCAATTCTACTCCTGGGTATCTACACAGCAGAATTGAAAACATAGCCACACAAAAACTTGCACACAAATGTTGATAGAAGTAATTCCTAATAGCTGAAATGCAGAACTGTTTTACATTCAAGATATTTGTACTTTTGTTCTGGTATTTTCATGATTTTTTTTCTATTTTGCATGTGAGATTACTTCTAACAAAATTATGAAGTAGATACCTTTAACATATTTAATCTTCCTAACACCATTAGTGAATAACCTATTTTTTTCCATTTATTTTATCACAGACTGGGTTTGTTTCTGGACTTTCTAGTTTGTTGTGTTTTTTTTTCCCTAAACACTGTGAGTATATAGGAATTTGCTCTATGTACTATCTTTGCAACTTTTCTGTAAATCTAAAACTATTTTGAAAAATTAAAAACTTATCTGTTAAATTAAACCTTGCCCCAGGGACCAGCTTTATCTACCGTGGTTAAGACCAGTGCTGTCCTGTTATTCAATGTTCCTTCCTCTTCTGTAAGAACTAATCTCATGGATGAGAGCTTGGGATGAAACATTCCTTCTCAGATTGTGGCTTTTTAACTTAAAAGGCATTTACTTATATTGAGGAAATTTACCTCTTTTTAAGCCCCGCTGTCATGGCCAATCTCTAATGGATGAACAGCCTCCAAAATATGGTAGACCCCAACCAACCATATCCCGACTTTTCAAAATCCTTCAAAATTTCTTCTTGTCTAAAGTAATAGAGCAGACCCTCGAGTGGGAATATTTTGTTTGTTTCAGTATGATCAATATGTGTTTTATTGGGCATATGTTCTTCAAGATAACTTCCCAGTTTTTAGCATAGATGTTTTGTCATGTTTTTTGTTTTATTGAATTTGGTGCCTTGTAGTTCAGGACTTGGGGAGAATTGACTTGAAAATGCACTGGAAGCACAAGATTCTCTAGCTCATTGACTTGCATGGCATTCTATCACATGGCTTTTTCACAGTAAATTGAAACATTAATTTACTTTTAGACATTGAGACTGTAAAATTATAAATATTTTAAATGTTGTGATAATGTATAAATAATAAGATGTCCTTAACCAAATATTTGATAATATTTTTTCTAAGGTGAAGATGGAAACTCTTATTAAATTATGCACATTTCAAGGCTTTTATTTCCCTTACATTTTGCCATATTGCATTTCAAAATGCTACATTACTTTAAACTCTTATTAACAGTATTTTGGAGTTGAATATTAATGTTAAGATAGCTTCTCAGGTTTGAATGTTACATCACTGACTTAACATTCTGTAGGATTGTTTTTGATCTCTCTGGGTTTGGCTGTAAAATTTTATTCCAGAATTTCTATTTGGCTTATTTATATTCTTGTGATATCTTACCAATTTTTCTTTTGATATTCTGAAGTAAGCGACCTTTCCACCTTAGTCTCTTACAGTTTATTTCATGTTATCACTTTAGTTTCTTTTCTCTTGATTTCAAGTGATTTTATAAAGCAGGTGATTTATAAAAGTTCCTTATTAATTAGACTGTTTCTCAAGCACAGTTGTGTTTTCGTTATCCCTTGACCATGAAATCTTTTCAAAGGCTCCATATTGTTGTTTCTTTCTGTTTCATTAACTTTGAAATAACGAGTTTCATTCACATCTGTGGTTCTCCATTAAACAGTGTAGATTATTAGTCTTTGATTACCCTTAGGTTCTACATGGGTGCGCTTAGCACCCTTTGTAATATTACATTAGAGTTTTGCATGATGTACTTAGCCACATATCATTATTTCTGAAGATTGGTATATTTTAATAGTGTGGTAGTGCTAGACTGGAGGGGAGGTATCTTATTTCCCTCTAGTGCCTGATTATCTGATTCTACAAAGGGATATTAATATCTGGATACTTTGAAACAGTCTACAATGCTTTCCTTAAAGAAAGCCATGAAATACAAACTACAAAATGTATTGCCCCTCTTCCAGGGTTTGCCCAGGGTCAGCACTTTTACAGGACAAACTTAATTTGAGAATGCTGCAAGACATGTCCTGTATGTTCTGCTCTCT
>JAVSCE010004468.1:0-40327 GCA_032199065.1 Smutsia gigantea
AAAAAAGCAGTTGTTGCAGTACTTGTATCAGACAAAATAGACTTCAAAACGAAGAAAGCAGCAAGAGGTAAAGAAGGACATTACATAATGATAAAGGGGTCAGTCCAACAAGAAGATATAACCATTATAAATATATATGCACTCAACACAGGAGCGCCGGCATATATGGCACAAATACTAACAGAATTAAAGGAGGAAATAGACAGCAATGCATTCATTTTAGGAGACTTCAACACACCACTCACTCTAAAGGACAGATCAACCACACAGAAAATAAGTACAGACACAGAGGCACTGAACAACACACTAGAACAGATGGACCTATCAGACATCTACAGAACTCTGTACCCAAAAGCAACAGGATACACATTCTTCTCAAGTGCACATGGAACATTTTCCAGAATAGACCACATACTAGGTCACAAAAAGAACCTCAGTAAATTCAAAAATATTGAAATCCTACCAACCAACTTCTCAGATCACAAGGTATAAAACTAGAAATAAATTTTAGAAAGAAATCAAAAAGGCTCACAAATACATGGAGACTTAACAACATTCTCCTAACTAATCAATGGGTTAATGACCAAATCAAAACAGAAATCAAAGACTATATGGAGACTAATGACAACAACAACACAAAGCCAAAACTTCGGTGGGACACAGCAAAGGCAGTTCTAAGAGGAAAGTATATTGCAATCCAGGCCTATTTAAAGAAGGAAGAACAATCCCAAATGAATAGTCTAAAGACACAATTATTGAAATTGGAAAAAGAAGAAAAAATGAGCCCTAAGTCACCAGAAGAAGGGAGAAGAAATAAATAAAATTGAGAAGAATAAAACAATAGAAAAAAATCAATGAAACCAAGAGCTGGTTCTTTGAAAAAATAACCAAAATAGATAAACCTCTAGCCAGACTTATTAAGAGAAAAAGAGAATCGACACCCATAAACAGAATCAGAAATGAGAAAGGAAAAATCACAACGGACCCCACGGAAATACAAAGAATTATAAGAGAATACTATGAAAATCTATACGCTGACAAGGTGGAAAACCTAGAAGAAATGGACAACTTCTTAGAAAAATACAACCTACCAAGGCTGACCAAGCATGAAACAGAAAACCTAAACAGACTAATCACCAGCAATGAAATTGAATCGGTAATCAAAAAACTACGCAAGAACAAAATCCCCGGGCCAGAAGGATTCACCTCTGAGTTTTACCAGACATATAGAAAACAAATAATACCCATTCTCCTTAAAGTTTTCCAAAAAATAGAAGAGGAGGGAATACTTCCAAACTCATTCTATAAAGCCAGCATCACTCTAATACCAAAACCTGGCAAAGACTTCACCAAAAAATAAAATTAGAGACCAATATCCCTGATGAACATAGATGCAAAAATACTCAACAAAATATTAGAAAACTGAATTCAAAAATACATCAAGAGGATCATACACCATGATCAAGTGGGATTCATCTCAGGGATGCAAGGATGGTACAACATTCGAAAATCCATCAACATCATCCACCACATCAACAAAAAGAACAAAAACCACATGATCATGTCCATAGATGCTGAAAAAGCATTTGACAAAATTCAACATCCATTCATGATAAAAACTCTCAACAAAATGGGTATAGAGGGCAAGTAGCTCAACATCATAAAGGTCATACATGACAAACCCAGAGCTAACATCATACTTAACAGCGAGAAGCTGAAAGCTTTTCGTCTAAGATCAGAACAAGACAGGGATGCCCACTCTCTCCACTGTTATTCAACATAGTACTGGTGGTCCTAGCCATGGCAATCAGACAAATCAAAGAAATACAAGGCATCCAGATTGGTAAAGAAGAAGTCAAATTGTCACTATTTGCAGATGACATGATACTGTACGTAAAAAACCTTAACGATTCCATTCCAAAACTACTAGAACTAATATCTGAATTGAGCAAAGCTGCAGGACACAAAATCAAAACACAGAAATCTGTTTCTTTCCTGTACACTAATCATGAGCTAACAGAGAAACCAGGAAAACAATTCCATTCACAATTGCATCAAAAAGAATAAAATACCTAGGAATAAACCTAATGAAAGAAGTGAAAGACCTACACCCTGAAAACCACAAGACACTCCTAAGAGAAATTAAAGAGGACACTAACAAATAGAAATTCATCCCATGCTCTTGGCCAGGAAGAGTAAATATTGTCAAAATGGCTATACTACCTAAAGCAATCTACAGATTCAACGCAATCCCTATTAAAATACCAAGAGCATTCTTCCATAAACTGGAACAAATAGTTCTAAAATTCATATGGAATCACAAAAGACCCCAACAGCCAGAACAATCCTGAGTAGGAGGAATAAAACAGGGGGAATTACGCTCCCTGACTTCAAGCTCTACTACAAAGCCACAGTAATCAAGACAATTTGGTATTGGCACAAGAACAGACCCACAGACCAGTGGAACAGAATAGAAAATCCAGACATTAACCCAAACATACACAGTCAATTAATATATGATAAAGGAGCCTTGGATATACAATGGGGAGATGACAACTTCTTCAACAGCTGGTGTTGGCAAAACTGGACAGCTACATGTAAGAGAATGAAACTGGACTACTGTCTAACACCATACAAAAAGTAAACTCAAAATGGATCAAAGACCTGAATGTAAGTCATGAAACCATAAAACTCTTAGAAAAAAACATAGGCAAAATCTCTTGGACATAAACATGAGCAACTTCTCCATGAACATATCTCCCCGGGTAAGGGAAACAAACGCAAAAATGAACAAGTGGGACTATATCAAGCTGAAAAGCTTCTGCACAGCAAAGGACACCAGCAGTAGAACAAAAAGACATCCTACAGTATGGGAGAATATATTCATAAATGACATGTCAGATAAGGGGTTGACATCCAAAATATATACAGAACTCACGCACCTCAATAAGGAAAAAGCAAATAATCCAATTAAGAAATGGGCAGAGGATATGAATAGACACTCCTCCAAAGAAGAAATTCAGATGGCCAACGGGCACATGAAAAGATGCTCCACATCGCTAATCATCAGAGAAAGGCAAATTAAAACCACAATGAGATATCACCTCACATCAGTTAGGATGGCCACCATCCAAAACACAAACAACAACAAATGTTGGCGAGGATGTGGAGAAAGGGGAACCCTCCTACACTGCTGGTGGGAATGCAAATTAGTTCAAGCATTGTGGAAAGCAGTATGGAGGTTCCTCAAAAAACTCAAAATAGAGATACCATTTGACCCTGCAATTCCACTCCTAGGAATTTACCTTAAAAATGCAGCAGCCCAATTTGAAAAAGACAGATGCACCCCTATGTTTATTGCAGCACTATTTACAATAGCCAAGAAATTGAAGCAACCTAAGTGTCCATCAGTAGATGAATGGATCTAGAGTAAGTGGTATATATACACAATGGAATAGTATTCAGCTATAAGAAGAAAACAAATCCTACCATTTGCAACAACATGGATGGAGCTAGAGGGTATTATGCTCAGTGAAATAAGCCAAGCAGAAAAAGACAAGTATCAACTGATTTCACTCATATGTGGAGCAAAGGAGCAAAGAAGAAAAAAAACTGAAAGAGCAAAACAGCAGCAGACTCACAGAACCCAAGAATGGACTAACAGTTACCAAAGGGAAAGGGACTGGGGAAGATTGGTGGGAAGAGAGGGACTAGGAGGAAAAAGGGGCACTACTATCAGCAGGCACAATGTTGGGGGGGCACGGGGAAGGCTGTACAACTCAGAGAAGACAAGTAGTGATTCTACAGAATCTCACTATGCTTATGGACAGTGACTGTAATGGGGTTGGTGGGGGGGACCTAATGAAGTGGGCAATTTAATAACCATAATGTTGCACATGTAATTGTAGATTAATGATACCAAAATAAAAAGTAAAATAAAATAAAATACATACTTAAAAAAAATGTTCAAGCCCTTTCCTTTTATCCTGTGGTCTCATTCCTGGAAATGTATGCTAAGAGAATACTTTCAGAAAAGGAAAAAATATCTATATTATGAAGATCATCAATAGTTATCTATACCTAAAAGAAACAAATCAGAAATAATAATAGAAAAGAGATTAAATTATGGTATAATATCCATGGACTATGATGTCATTTAAAAATATTATGAAGACTATGTGGAAAGATGGAAATTGTTACATAATAGTAATTTTGCAATCCAATTTTTATATTCATGTCCTCTGTTTGTAATTATATATAAGATAAAAATCAATATGGGAAAAAATTGGAAAATTATTATACCAAAATAAAAATAGCAATGTCACAGTGGATTTGCAGGGTTTTCTCATTCAAAATTCATCAGTGAAAAAAGTTGTGTGCTGATAGGCACAGCTAGCTAGGCACAAACAAAAACACTGAAAATGTGAACATACTTTAATAGACTTTTAAAAATATTATTTACCTATTAGATTAAACTGGGTAATGAAGCTGTACTATAGCAAGGCAGTAATTAGTTACTAAAAGCCTCAGAAACGAATGGAACTTTTAGTTAATTCTACTACATGTCTCATTGCTGTTATCCTTAGTCACCTGTTACAATGATAGCCCCTTTGGTCACCTATCCTTTCTTGCACTCCATACTTATCTGTGCAGCTTAGTCTTCTTTTTTTTTCCTCCTAGCAAAATATCCCTGGGTCCTTTACTGTACCAAGCTGGAAATCTTGAAGTCATCTTGTGTTCTTCATGTATTATTTCTCCCTTTCATCGATCTCATCCTTCCCAAATCTTTCAGTTACAGTAACCAGAACCTCTATTCCATGGTTATCTAAACCTATACTTTTATACTTTTCAGAGTATGTTTTCTGTCTTCTCACTCTAATCATATTCTCTGCCTCATCACCCAACAAGGGGACACTGTTTCCTCTGAACACATTTCCATACCTAACTTCAATACCTGGAGTTAAGCACTGCCCTAGCTTCCCACTGCTAATATGGGAAGAGAATATTCGCCCCTTCTTTGAAGAAGGTGAGCAGAAAATCAGAAATGAATCTCCCTTAAGAAGGGAGTCAGCTTTAATTAAAAAGATAAATAAAGAAATAAGATAGACCTTCTATTTAATTAGGGGCCACAGAAAAATTACCTTGTTTTATAATATTTATAAATAGTTTATGAGCTACAGAACCTCATTAGCTAGCTAAATTACTGATAACATTAGCTGAATTTGTTAGTGTAAATTTCAGGCTGCACTTTGTTATTGTCAGTTTTTCTCATGCATTTGACTATCTTTTGGCTTTTCTGAACACAACACAGAAACTATCTTCAATACTATTTCCAAACTATAACTCCTTCTTCCTTGTGTAAAAAAACTTTCTCTTTTGATGTTTATACCATCCAACTATATTACCTTTTACTTTTTATCTTTCCATATCTCTGCTATCTATCTCCTGGAAATTCATCAACATTCACTGAAGACCTTATCACTCTCTGCCTCTTGTCCTGCCATCAACACCACAGTTATGTCGGTGTCCAAGAAGATCCACCCAATATTTTAGCTTCACAATTCCTTGGCTTCAAACCAAATAACCTTCATCTTCACACTACCTTAAGTCACCCATTCCCACAGTCACACACTAGACTTTGTCATAACCTGAACTGAACCCCCTCCAAAATCTGTTACCTTTTCTTTGTTATGACTTCCTAGTCTTCCAGCTTTCTCACGCCCTCAACTCCAGCTACAATTACTCTTGCTCTCCAATTTCAGACATGTAATCCCTTGATTCCTTCATTTTGAACCTAATTTTCCAGGCTTTTCAGCCTTCTCTTCACCTCACTCCTTATCTAGACTAGACCACACTGCTGATTATTTACAACTCCCTTACACTCTGCTCAACTAGCAAAACTCCAACTGATTCAAGCTCATAACTCACTTTCACTGCTCCTACATCTGAGCTGAAGACAGCACACAACTATACAGATTGGCACCACTCTATATTTATGGTCTCCAACTTCATCAGGCCCTTAATGAGGCTCAATCATCCTTTTACTTGTTTTCAGTCAGCTTGTTCTCTCCTGTTTTTCTCAGTGGCTGTCCTAAGTATATAAGACCATCCTGAAGCCCCTACTCAATTCTATCCTCTGTAATTCCCTTCCTATTTTGACATATTTAACATTTTTAGGCACAAAGTATTTCAATTTCTTCCTCTTTCTTTCAACTGTACAAATGTATCTATATATCCAAGTATCTATACATACATCACTGTCCCCAGTCTTAGAGAATAAGTGGTACCTCCCACCTCCCACCATCCATTCAAGCAAATTCTCTACCTAGTCTTAAACTAACATCACCGTGTTTCTTCTGAAACTGTACCATCAATTATCCCCACCTTTCTCCATTTTCAAGCTCTCCCTCTCCTCAACTGATTCCATCCATTCTATCTATGAACATGCTGAATTTCTCTCATTGTGGGGACAAAAACAACAACAAAGACAAAAGACTACAACCTTCCCTTGATTCAAAGTACCACTATAGTGCTCTTTCTCTACCTCTTCATTTTAGACAAGTTTTTGAAACATAGTCTATACTTACTGTCTTGTCTTCACTTCTCATTGACTCGTCAACCTCTACAATCTGGCTTCTACTGCCACATTCCACCGAAACTGTTCACAAAGGCAGCCAAAAGGTCTGTATTATCAATTTCAAAAGAAACTTTTTTTTGGTCCTTATGTATCTGGATATTCCTGGGATATATGGCAGCATTATTCCTTCACTGCTTCTCAATAGCCGGTATTCTCTTTGTTTCTTTTTGCACTATTATGTTCCTTGCTTCTTTTCATATTTCTCAAAAAGGTTGTTTTATAGACTCCCTTTTCAGATGAGAATTAAATACTGAGTATTCCCAAGTTCTATCCTTGGCCCACTGTCTGTTTCCCTTCCTCCATCCCTCCACTCTAATATAAACATGTATCTGTGTATAAATGTATATACACTTATTAGGTTGGAACATATGAAACTGCCAATCATCAAACATCTTTCATGCATAGAAATGGCAATTTCATATGGTTCAATCATATTTAGAGATACATAGCTAATATTTACAGAGAAATAGCTCTCTAGATTGGTGGAATAAGAGAAAAGATAAAGAATAACCTAATTAGAAGACTGTAAGAGGATCACAAAAAAGCTGCAAAATGAAGCCCCTGAAAGTGTATTAGCTGGGGATAAGAGGTGTGTATTGACATGTGAGTGATGATTTTGGTCATGCAGTAAGTTGCAAATAATATAAATAAACCTCAAATTCAACTTAATGTGATAGGTAATTAATAAAGTCCCATTTGATTATGACAAATACCAGGACAACACATTTTTTCTGTAAATATGGTCAATAGTAAGTGATTTAAGGTGGAAATAAAAGTTATAAAAGAAACATTATTTTTATTGCCACTCTTTTGGAATAGTGGCTCTCAAAGTCAGGGAGAACTCCTGGAAGCCACAGTGGTCTTTTTGGAGAACAGGCCAAACTAATAAGACATTTAATATTATCATATAAGGTTGGAACAATTTTATTAGCAGAAAATGACTATATTATAAATACACAGACTGTCACAGAAAGTTTAGTTTCCTTTGGTCATTTCTGTATTCACAGTGGCAAGAACAGCATCCAGCACATAGTAGGTGCTGAATAAGTATTTGTCACATGAGTAAATATAGCTACAAAAATATCAAGCACAACAATGAAACTTAAGTATGGTTAAGTATTCCCTAGTTTGTTTTTATTAATACTCATTTGCCACCTGTTCATTTACTTGTCATCCACTATAAATAAAAACAGTTCAGGAAAACTAAAGGAAGCAGTTCAGGAAAATTGAAGAAGAAAAAAACCTTAAAAACAGAAAATTCCATGCGTTAACTTTAATTAGAGTGATATAGCATCAAAAGTCCAGGTCCAAGAGAATCCTATTAGAAAACCACTGCTGATTTATAGGCTATATGCAGCAGCCCAAATCCTCACGCCTGCTTCCCTGTGAGAAGTGAGAGAGGTCCCCACTGTGCTGAACAGCCCATCTGGGTCATGTCCCGTGATTTGTTTTGTTTTGTTTCTGCCCTCACACTGCAGGCAGCTGGGGAGAAGACTGCCAGGAGCCCCGAAACCACCCACTTGCGGTATTACAGAGAACAGCTCTGCAGTCCCACCATCCCAGGAAAGATGGCGGTGTGAGAAGTGTGGCGGAAACCTCCTCCCAAAACCACATATATTTTGAAAATACAGAAAGAACAACTATACCTAAAAGAGTGACCAGAAGTAAGAGTACACCAGCCAGTCTACATCTGGGAGAAGTCAACATTTCATGGAAAAGGGTAAAGTAAAAAGCCGTGACCTGGCAGGACCTGAGCACTCCCCACACACCAGCTCACCGGCAGGAGGAAGAGAATCAGAGCAAGGAGGGAGTGGAAGCCCAGGACCACTAAATACCCAGCCCTAGAAATCTACCCCGGGAGCACAGACCTACATTGTATCGTGCTCTGGAAATTAGAGGGGCTGAAAACCAAAGTCAGAGACTAAGACTGCAAACAGGTTCTCACAACTGGCTGCCCTGGGACAAAAGAAAAGCAGGCGCTTTAAAAGACTTCTCAACAGTCAGAAGGCTGCTAAAGGTGCAAGGGTTTAGGAAAAGGAGCAGGTGGACAAAATCGTCCTGGCACACTCAGCCCAATAGATTGGGAACTTTCAGGATCTTCAGGTGCCCTATCCCCCCGGTTGGCAACACAGCCCCAAGGCCCCTCACGACAATAAGCAGCCTGCCACTCCTTACACCCCGTTGGCACCCGCGTGCAAACCCGCTGTCCCTGCCATTGCTGCAGACCGGCCAGAGGGCACCCCGTATACAGCAACTACACATCTGAACACAGAGGCTTCTCCCTGCATGCGGCTAACCAGCCTAGACAGAAGAGACAGGCACAGCGAGCAGGAAACACGAAGGGGCTTTGCCCTCTGTGCAAACAACAACGCAGCTTGCCAATGACCCCCGCCATCGCCCTAGGCCATTCCGAGGGCCACCGCATCGACAGCAGCTTAGGGGATTTACCCAGAGCTGGATCCCTGTGTGCAGTTAACTGGCACAAACAGCGGAGATAGGCACGATTACTGGGAAACACAAGAGGGCTTCACACTCACTGCAAACACCCACACTGTTCACCTGCGACCCCCACCATCACCTAGGCCAGCAGAAGGGCAGCCCCGCCTATGGCAGCTTAGGGGATTAACCCAGAGGCCATTCTATGCATGCATCTAACCAGCCCAGATAGTATAGGCAGGCACTGCGACTGGGAAGCAGAAAAGGGCTTTGTCCTCATGGCAGAACCCGTGCTGCTAGCCTGCAACATCAGCCATAACTCTTGGCCACCCCGCCCATGGCAGCTTAAGGGATTAAACCAGAGGCCACTCCCTGTATGTGGTAACCAGGCACAGACAGCAGAGACAGGCAATGTGACTGGCAAGCAGGAAGAGACTTTGTCCTTCCAGCTGACACCCATGCCACTCCCCTGCAATGACTCCCATCGCTCCAGGACTATAAAAAGGCAGAAGAACCTTGATCAATCCAAAATTCATTAAACACCAGAATGAGAGCTCAGTGAGACTGAAATAACCAAACTCCCTGAAAAAGAATTCAAAATAAAAGTCATAAGCATGCTAATGGAGATACAAAAAATATTCAAGAGCTAAGGAATGAATTCAGGAGGGAGATAACTGAAATGAAACAATCAACAGAGGTATTTAAAAGCAGATTAACTGAGGTAGAGGAGACAGTCAATGGAATAGAAATTAGAGAACAGGGGAGGATTTCTCAAGATGGCAGGGTGAGTAGGGCGGCAGAAATCTGCTCCCAAACCATATATATTTTGAAAATACACCAAAAACAACTATTCCTAAAAGAGAAACCAGGAGATACAGTACAACAGCCAGACTACATCTGTGAGAACTCAGCATCTCATAAAAAGGGTAAGATACAAAGAAGACTCAGTGGAAAGCACACCCCAACCCAGCTCACCAGCGGGAGGAAAAGAATCAGAGTGGGGGCAGACTTCCGGGAAGATGGCAGTGTGAGCAGGGTGGCAGAAATCTCCTCCCAACACTATATTTATCTACAAAAATACAGCAAATACAACTATTTCTAAAAGAGAGACCAGAATACACAGAAAAGCGCACAGCATGCAGCTACCCCCGAGAGGACTCGGCACCCCAAGAGGCAGGTAAGATACGCATCCGTGACCCGGCGGGACCCGAGCACTCACCCATCCCAGCACACCGGTGGGGGAAGAGGATTCAGAGCCGGGAGGGTGTGGAAGTACCCCCTGCAAAATAACCAGCCCTGGTGATCTGTGAGGGGAGCGCTGGCACACACAGCGCTGTGGAGCGGAGATGGGAGAGACAGAGGGGCAGGTTCTGAGCACGGAACGCACCAGGGTGCTTGCAGCCAGCTCCCGGGAAAGAAACAAAAAAGAAAAGCACACGCTTTCTTCAGCGGTCTTAAAGGGACAGGAGCCCAGCGGAGAAGCCGGATGGCCCCGGGACACTGAACCCAGCAGGCTGGGAGTCCTGGGGAGTTTCAGACCCCTCAGCTGGCGACTGGGAAACAGTGGCCGCACATCGACCTCCCAAAGGATCAACAGCCTACCATTCGTTCCAACCCCGGCCAGAGCTATAAAGGGCCCTTCGGAGCGGAGTGGCAACGACTGCAGAATAGAGGGGGAACAGCGCCACCTACAGCATCCCCACAGAATTTACTCCAAGTGGGCGGTTTTTTTTTTTGACTTGTTTTTTGTTTTTTCCTTTCCTTCCTATCTTTTTTTTTCTTTCTTTTTTCTCTTTTAAAAGTCTAAAGAGCCCAGCTGACATACGTGGCAACTACCAGCGACCACTCCTATCAACATGACAAGACTGAGAATATGGTCCAGACTAAAATCAACCAGACAACCCCAGAGAGGGAGCCTGAAGGGATGGAAATGAACAGACTTCCTGAAAAAGAATTCAGAATAAAAGTCATAACCATGCTGATGGACCTACAGAGAAATGTGCAAGAGGTGAAGGACAAAGTGAGGGGACTGAGGAAAGACAATGCAGAAATCAGACAAGCGATCGATGGGCTTAACAGCAGACTGGAGGAGATGCAAGAGACTGTTAATGGAATAGATATCAGAGAACATGAATACGGAGAAGCTGAGGCAGAGAGAGAGAAAAGGATGTCTAGGAATGAAAGAATATTAAGAGAACTGTGTGACCAATCCAAACGCAACAATATTCGCATTATAGGAGTACCAGAGGAAGAAGAGAGAGAAAAAGGGATAGAAAGTGTCTTTGAAGAAATAATTGCTGAAAACTTTCCCTCGCTGGGGAAGGAAATAGTCTCGCACTCCACGGACGCCCATAGATCTCCCAACACAAGGGACCCAAGGAAGACAACACTAAGACACATAATAATTAAGATGGCAAAGACCAAAGATAAAGACAGAGTGTTAAAGGCAGCTGGAGAGAGAAAAAAGATCACCTAAAAGGAAAACCCATCAGACTATCATCAGACTTCTCAACAGAAACCTTACAGGCCAGAAGAGAATGGCATGATATATTTAACATAATTAAACAGAAGGGCCTCGAACAAAGAATATTGTATCCAGCATGATTATCATTTAAATATGACAGAGAGATTAAACAATTTCCAGACAAACGAAAGTTGAGACAGTTTGCCTATCATAAACCACCACTACAGGATATCTTACACGGAGACTCACCTCAAACCCAAAGATATACCCAGATTAAAAGTGAAGGGATGGTAAAAGATATTTTATGCAAACAACAAAGAGAAAAAAGCAGGTAGTTGCAGTACTTGTATCAGACAAAATAGACTTCAAAACGATGAAAGTAGCAAGAGATAAAGAAGGACATTACATAATGATAAAGGGGTCAGTCCAACAAGAAGATATAACCATTATAAATATATATGCACCCAACACAGGAGCGCCAGCATATGTGAAACAAATACTAACAGAATTAAAGGAGGAAATAGACAGCAATGCATTCATTTTAGGAGACTTCAACTTACTCCAAATGACAGATCAACCACACAGAAAATAAGTAAACACACAGGGGCACTGAACAACACACTAGAACAGATGGACCTATCAGACATCTACAGAACTCTGCACCCAAAAGCAACAGGATACACATTCTTCTCAAGTGCACATGGAACATTTTCCAGAATAGACCACATACTAGGCCACAAAAAGAACCTCAGTAAATCCAAAAATATTGAAATCCTACAAACCAACTTCTCAGATCAGCAAGGTATAAAACTAGAAATAAATTTTAGAAAGAAATCAAAAATGCTCACAAATACATGGAGACTTAACAACATTCTCCTAATTAATCAATGGGTTAACGACCAAATCAAAACAGAAACCAAACAATATATGGAGACTAATGACAACAACATAAAGCCACAACTTCTGTGGGATGCAGCAAAGGCAGTTCTAAGACGAAAGTATATTGCAATCCAGGCCTATTTAAAGAAAGAAGAACATTCCCAAATGAATAGTCTAAAGACACAATTACTGAAATTGGAAAAAGAAGAACAAATGAGGCCCAAAGTCACCAGAAGGAGGGACATAATAAAGATCAGAGAAGAAATAAATAAAATTGAGAAGAATAAAACATCAGAAAAAAAATCAATGAAACCAAGAGCTGGTTCGTTAAAAAAATAAACAAAATAGATAAACCCCTAGCCAGACTCATTAAGAGAAAAAGAGAATCTACACCCATAAACAGAATCAGAAATGAGAAAGGAAAAATAATGACGGACCCCACAGAAATACAAAGAATTATAAGAGAATATTATGAGAATCTATATGCTAACAAGCTGGAAAACCTAGAAGAAATGGACTTCTTAGAAAAATACAACCTCCCAAGACTGACCGAACAAGAAACAGAAAAACTAAACAGAACAACCAGCAACGAAATTGAATCGGTAATCAAAAAACTACCCAACAACAAAATCCCCGGACCTGAAGGATTCACCTCTGAATTCTATCAGACATATAGAGAAGAAATAATACCCATTCTCCTTAAAGTTTTCCAAAAATAGAAGAGGAGGGAATACTTCCAAACTAATTCTATGAAGCCAGCATCACTCTAAAACCAAAACCGGGCAAAGACCTCACCAAAAAAGAAAATTACAGACCAATATCCCTGATGAACGTAGATGCAAAAATACTCAACAAAATATTATCAAACCGAATTCAAAAATACATCAAGAGGATCATACACCATGATCAAGTGAGATTCATCCCAGAGATGCAAGGGTGGTACAACATTCGAAAATCCATCAATATCATCCACCACATCAACAAAAAGAAGAACAAAAACCACATGATCATCTCCATAGATGCTGAAAAAGCATTTGACAAAATTCAGCATCCATTCATGATTAAAACTCTCAACAAAATGGGTATAGACAGCAAGTACCTCAACATCATAAAGGCCATATATGACAAACCCACAGCTAACATCATACTTAATGGCGAGAAGCTGAAAGCTTTTCATCTAAGATCGGGAACAAGACAGGAATGCCCACTCTCTCCACTGTTATTCAACATAGTACTGGAGGTCCTAGCCACAGCAATCAGACAAAACAAAGACATACAAGGCATCCAGATTGGTAAAGAAGTCAAACTGTCACTATTTGCAGATGGTATGATATTGTACATAAAAAACCCTAAAGACTCCACTCCAAAACTACTAGAATTAATATCTCAATTCAGCAAAGTTGCAGGATACAAAATTAAAACACAGAAACCTGTTGCTTTCCTAGACACTAATGATGAACTAACAGAAAGAGAAATCAGAAAAACAATTCCATTCACAATTGCATCAAAAAGAATAAAATACCTAGGAATAAACCTAATGAAGGAAGTGAAAGACCTGTACTCTGAAAACTACAAGACACTCCTAAGAGAAATTAAAGAGGACACTAACAAATGGAAATTCATCCCATGCTCTTGGCGAGGAAGAATAAATATTGTCAAAAAGGCTATACTACCTAAAGCAATCTACAGATTCAACGCAATCCCTATCAAACTACCAACAGCTTTCTTCAATGAAATGGAACAAATAATTCTAAAATTCATATGGAACCATAAAAGACCCCGAATAGCCAAAGAAATCCTGAGCAGTAGGAATAAAACAGGGGGAATTATGCTCCCTGACTTCAAGCTCTACTACAAAGCAACAGGAATCAAGACAATTTGGTATTGGCACAAAAACAGAACCACAGACGAGTGAAACAGGATAGAAAATCCAAATATTAACCCAAACATATACAGTCAATAAATATTTGATAAAGGTGCCTTGGATATACAATGTGGCGATGACGGCCTCTTCAGCAGCTGGTGTTGGCAAAACCGGGGAGCTACATGCAAGAGAATGAATCTGGACTACTGTCTAGCCCCATACACAAAGGTAAACTCAAGGTGGGTCAAAGACCTGAATGTAAGTCATGAAACCATAAAACTCTTAGAAAAAAACATAGGCAAAAATCTCTTGGACATAAACATGAGCGACTTCTTCATGAACATATCTCCCAGGCAAGGGAAACAAAAGCAAAAATGAACAAGTGGGACTATATCAAGCTGAAAAGCTTCTGTACAGCAAAGGACACCATCAGTAGAACAAAAAGACATCCTACAGTTTGGGAGAATGTATTCATAAATGACATATCTGATAAAGGGTTGACGTCCAAAATATATAAAGAACTCACGCACCTTAACAAACAAAAAAGCAAATAATCCAATTAAAAAATGGGCAGAGGATCTGAACAGACACTTCTCCAAAAGAAAAAATTCAGATGGCCAAAAGACACATGAAAAGATGCTCCACATCGCTAATCATCAGAGAAATGCAGATTAAAACCACAATGAGATATCACCTCACACCAGTGAGGATGGCCAACATCCAAAACACAAACAACAAAGTTGGCGAGGATGTGGAGAAAAGGGAACCCTCCTACACTGCTGGTGGGAATGCAAATTAGTTCAACCATTGTGGAAAGCAGTATGGAGGTTAATCAAAAAACTAAAAATAGAAATACCATTTGACCCAGGAATTCCATTCTTAGGAATTTACCCTAATACTGCAGCAGCCCAGTTTGAAAAAGACAGATGCACCCCTATGTTTATCACAGCACTATTTACAATAGCCAAGAAATGGAAGCAACCTAAATGTCCATCAGTAGATGAATGGATAAAGAAGAGGTGGTACATATACACAATGGAATATTATTCAGCCATAAGAAAAAACAAATCCTACCATTTGCAACAACATGGATGGAGCTAGAGGGTATTATGCTCAGTGAAATAAGCCAAGCTGAAAAAGACAAGTATCAAATGATTTCACTCATATGTGGAGTATAAGAACAAAGAAAAAAACTGAAGGAACAAAACAGCAGCAGACTCACAGAACCCAAGAACGGACTAATAGTTACCAAAGGGAAAGGGACTGGGGAAAATGGGCGGGAAGGGAGGGATAAGAGGGAAAAAGGGGCATTACGATTAGCAGATGTAATGTTGGGGGGGCACGGGGAGGGCAGTACAACTCAGAGAAGACAAGTAGTGATTCTATAGCATCTCACTACACTGATGGACAGTGACTGTAATGGGGTTGGTGGGGGGGACCTGATGAAGGGGTAGTTTAATAACCATAACATTGGACATGTAATTGTAGATTAATGATAATAAAATAAATTATATTATTTAAAAAAAAGTCTTAAAGGGACATGGGTTTAACAGGTGGAAAAAATCGTCCAGGCACAGTCAGCCCAGAAGGCTGGGAATTTTAAGGAATTTCAGTCACCCTAACCCTCTGGGTGGCAATGCAGCTCCGAAGCCCCTCACGGTGATAAGAAGCCTGCCATTCATTCCCCCCCCACACCAGCACTGCAGGCAAACTGGCTGACCCACCATTGCTGCAGAGAAGCCGGGGAACAGTCCCACCCACAGCAACTACACAAAGATTTCTCCCAGCACAGAGCTAACTGGGCCACACCCAAAGGCTCCCGACTGCACACAGCTGCTGGCACAGGCAGAGAAGCCGGTACAAAGTCCAGACAGAACGGGGGCGCTGCTCTCGCTGGAGAACACATGCTGCTCGCCTGGGACACCCGCCAGTGCTCTACGATATCCCGAGGGCGGCCCCGCCCATGGCAGCTCAGGGGATTAACCCAGAGACTGCTCCCTGTGTGGTCAACTGGAACAGGCAGCAGAGAAGGGCAAGGCGACCAGCAAGCAGGAAGGGACTTTGTTCTCCCAGCTGACACACGCAACACTTGGCAGCGATCACTTCTATCAGCATGAAAAGGCAGAAGAACCTGTCCAAAATCACTCAAACGCCAAAGAGAGGGCCTGGTGAGACCGATATAACCAATCTTCAAGAAAAAGAATTCAAAATAAAAGTCATAACCATGCTGATGGAGCTGCAGAGAAATATGCAAGAGCTAAGGGATAAATTTCAGAGGGAGATAACAAATGAAACAAACAATGGAAAGATTTAAGAGCAGACTGGATGAAGTACAAGAGACTGTTAATGGAATAGAAATCAGGGAACAAGAATACAGAGAAGCTGAGGCAGAGAGAGATACAAGGATCTCCCTGAACGAAAGAATATTAAGAGAACTGTGTGACCAATCCAAACAGAACAGTATTCACATTATAAGGATACCAGAAGAAGGAGAGAGAAAAAGGGATAGAAAGTGTCTTTGAAGAAATAATTGCTGAAAACTTCCCCAAGCTGGGGAAGGAAATAGTCTCTCAGACCATGGAAGCCCACAGATTTCCCAACACTAGGGACCCAAGGAAGACAACACCAAGATATATAATAAATAAAATGGCAAAGATCAAAGATAAGGACAGGGTATTAAAGGCAGCTAAAGAGAGAAAAAAGATCACCTATAAAGGAAAACCCATCAGGCTATCTTCAAACTTCTCAACAGAAACCTTACAGGCCAGAAGAGAATGTCATGATATATTTAAAGCAATGAAACAGAAGGGCCTTGAACCAAGAACATTGTATCCAGCAAGATTACCATTTAAATTTGAAGGAGTGATAAACAATTCCCAGATAAAAAAAAGTTGAGGAAATTTACCTCCGACAAACCACCTCTACAGGGTATTTGAAAGGGACTGCTCTAGATGAAAGCACACCTAACGCTAAATAGATGTCACCAGAGAAAAATAAAATCACAGCAAAGAAAGCAGACCAACCAAATACTAACTAAAGGCAAAAAATAAAATCAACTATCTACAAAGCAGTCAAAGGAAACACAAAAGAATACAGAATAAAACACCTAACATATAAAGAGTGGAGGAGGAAGAATAAGAAGGGAGAGAAATAAAGAATCATCCAACTGTGCTTATAATAGGGTAATAACTGAGTTAAAGTTAGACAGTTAGATAGTAAAGGAGCTACCCTTGAACCTTTGGTAACCATGAATCCAAAGCCTGCAATGGCAATAAGTACAAATCTATTGATAATCACCATAAATGTAAATGGACTGAATGCACCATTCAATAGACACAGTAATAGAATGGATAAAAAAGCAAGACCATGTATATGCTGCCTACAGGAAACTCACCTCAAACCCAAAGACATACACAGACTGAAAGTGAAGCGATGGAAAAAGATATTTCATACAAATAGGGAGAAAAAAGCAGGTGTTGCAGCACTTGTATCAGACAAAATAGACTTCAAAACAAAGAAAGTAGCAAGAGATAAAGAAGGACATTACATAATGATAAAGGGGGCAGTCCAACAGGAGGATATAACCATTATAAATATCTATGCACCCAACACAGGAGCGCCTACATATGTGAAACAAATACTAAAAGAATTAAAGGAAGAAATAAATGCAATGCATTCATTTTAGGAGACATCAACACACCACTCACTCCAAAGGACAGGTCAACCAGACAGAAAATAAGTTAAGGACACAGAGGCACTAAACAGCACAGTAGAACAGATATCTACAGAACTCTACACATAAAAGCAGCAGGATACACATTCTTCTCAAGTGCACATGGAACATTTTCCAGAACAGACCACATACTAGGCCACAAAAAGGGCCTCAGGAAATTTTAAAAGACTGAAATTCTACCAACTAACTTCTCAGATCACAAAGGTATAAAACTAGAAATAAATTGCACAAAGAAAAAGGCTCACAAACACATAGAAGCTTAACAACATGCTCCTAAATAATCAATGGATCAATGACCAAATTAAAAGAGATCAAGCAATATATGGAGACAAAGGAAAAAACAAACAGCACAACGACGCTACTTCTGTGGGACACAGAGAGGGCAGTTCTAAGAGGAAGGTATATAGCAATCCAGGCCTATTTAAAGAAGGAAGAACAATCCCAAATGAATACTCTAAACTCACAATTATTGAAATTGGAAAAGAAGAACAAATGAGGCCCAAAGTCACCAGAAGGAGGGACATAATAAAGATCAGAGAAGAAATAAATAAAATTGAGAAGAATAAAACAATGGAAAAAAAATCAATGAAACCAAGACCTGCTTCTTTGAGAAAATACATAAAATAGATATCCCCCTAGCCAGACTTATTAAGAGAAAAAAGAGAATCTACACACATAAACAGAATCAGAAATGAGAAAGGAAAAATCATGACGGACACCACAGAAATACAAAGAATTATTAGAGAATACTATGAAAATTTATATGGTAACAAACTGGATAACCTAGAAGAAATGGAGAACTTTCCAGAAAAATACAACCTACAAAGACTGACCAAGGAAGAAACAGAAAATCTAAACAGACCACTTACCAGCAAAGAAATTAAATTGGTAATCAAAAAACTACCCAAGAACAAAATGCCTGTGGAAGATGGCTTCACCGCTGAATTTTATCAGACATTTAGAGAAGACATAATACCCATTCTCGATAAAGTTTTCTAAAAAACAGAAGAGGAGGGAATACTTCCAAACTCATTCTATAAAGCCGGTATCACTCTAATACCAAAACCAGAAAAAGACCCCCCAAAAAAGGAGAATTATAGACCAATATCCCTGATGAACATAGATGCAAAAATACTCAACAAAATATTAGCAAACCGAATTCAAAAATACATCAAGAGGATCATACACCATGATCAAGTGGGATTCATCTCAGGGATGCAAGGATGGTACAACATTCAAAAATCCATCAACATCATCCATCACATGAACAAAAATTAGGACAAAAGCCATATGATCATCTCCATAGATGCTGAAAATGCATTTGACAAAATTCAACACCCATTCATGATAAAAATTCTCAAAAAAATGGGTATAGAGGGCAAGTAGCTCAACATCATAAAGGCCATATGTGACAAAAACACAGCCAACATCACACTTAACAGTGAGAAGCTGAAAGCTTTTCACCTAAGATAGGGAACAAGACAGGGATGCCCACTCTCCCCACTTTTATTCAACATAGTACTGGAGGTCCTAGCCACAACAATCAGACAAAACAAAGAAATAAAGGGCATCCAGATTGGTAAGGAAGAAGTCAAACAGTCACTATTTGCAGATGACATGATATTGTACATAAAAAACCCTAAAGAATCCACTCCAAAACTACTATACCTAATATCTGAATTCAGCAAAGTTGCAGGATACAAAATTAATACAGAAATATGTTGCATTCCTATACACTAAAGATGAACTAACAGAAAGAGAAATCAGGAAAACAATTCCATTCACAATTGCATCAAAAAGAATAAAAGATCTAGGAATAAACCTAACCAAGGAGGTGAAACACCTATACTCTCAAATCTACAAGACACTCTTGAGAGAAATTAAGAGGACACTAATAAATGGAAATACATCCCATACTCTTCAGTAGGAAGAATTAATATTGTCAAAATGGCCATCCTGCCTAAAGCAATGTACAGATTCAATGCAATCCCTATCAAAATACCAACAGCATTTTTCAATGAACTGGAACAAATAGTTCTAAAATTCATATGGAACCAAAAAAGACCCCAAATAGCCAAAGCAATCCTGAGAAGGAAGAATCAAGCAGGAGGGATCTTGTTTTCCAACTTCAACCTCTACTACAAAGCAACAGTAATCAAGACAATTTGGTACTGGCACAAGAACAGACCCATAGACTAGTGGAACAGAACAGAGAGTCCAGATATTAACCCAAACATATATGGTCAATTAATATATGATAAAGGAGCCGTGGATATACAATGGGGAAATGACAGCCTCTTCAACAGCTGATGTTGGCAAAACTGGACAGCTACATGTAAGAGAATGAAACTGGATCACTGTCTAACCCCATACACAAAAGTAAACTTGAAATGGATCAAAGAACTGAATGTAAGTCATAAAAGCATAAAACTCTTAGAAAAACATATAGGCAAAAATCTCTTGGACATAAATATGAGCAACTTCTTCATGAACATATCTCCCCGGGCAAGGGAAACAAAAGCAAAAATGAACAAGTGGGACTATGTCAAACTGAAGAGCTTCTGTACAGCAAAGGACACCATCAGTAGAACAAAAAGACATCCTACAGTATGGGAGAATATATTCATAAATGATATATCTGATAAAGGGTTGACATCCAAAATACATAAAGAGCTCATGCACCTCAACAAACAAAAAGCAAATAAGCCAATTAAAAAATGGGCAAAGGATATATACAGAGACTTCTCCAAAGAAGAAATTCAGATGGCCAACAGGCACATGAAAAGATGCTCCATATCGCTAATCGTCAGAGAATTGCAAATTAAAACCACAATGATCTATCACCTCACACCAGTTAGGATGGCCAACATCCAAAAGACAAACAAGAACAAATGTTGGCGAGGACGTGAAGAAAGGGGAACCCTCCTACACTGCTGGTGGGAATGTAAATTGGTTCAACCATTGTGGAAAGCAGTATGGAGGTTCCTCAAAAAACTCAAAATAGAAATACCATTTGACCCAGGAATTCCACTCCTAGGAATTTACCCTAAGAATGCAGCAGCCCGGTTTGAAAAAGACACGTGCACCCCTGTGTTTATCGCAGCACTATTTACAATAGCCAAGAAATGGAAGCAACCTAAGTGTGCATCAGTAGATGAATGGATAAAGAAGATGTGGCATATATACATGAACGGAATACTATTCAGCCTTAAAAAGAAAATAAATCCTACCATTTGCAACAACATGGATGGATCTAGAGGGTATTATCCTCTGTGAAATAAGCCAGTATAGAAAGACAAATACCGTATGATTTCACTTATTCGTGGAATATAAAAAGAAAGCAAAACAGAAGGAACAAAATAGCATTAGACTCATTGACACTGAGAAGTGACTAGTGGTTACCAAGAGGAAGGGGAATGGGTGACGGCTGGAGGGAGTAGGAGGGGGACTGTTGAACCCCTGTGATGCACATTTGATTATAAAAAGGCAGTTTATGACTAAGCCCCTCCTCATAATTGTCCCTCTTGAATAAAAGAAAATAAAACACTACTTCTGTGTTTCATTCAATTACCCCCACCACCACCACAGAGTACACACCAATAGGCAGAAGATATTTTCAAAATATTACCCCAGCCGACCTTAACTCCCAGAGGGGGCTGTTGGGGTGGATACAGGGGGAGGAAGACAGGGACAAAAGGGCACTGTAAGTCTCAATCACGATATAAGTTGATCACAGGGACTGCTGAACCACTCTGATGTACATCTGAAACCAACATAAGATTGTATATTTACAATACTTTAATAGAAAAATAAAAGAAAAGTACTGCTATACTGTGGGCTTGGAATTGTCTACCACCAGTCATAGAATAATATTTCCTATTGAAGTAGGAAGTTTTTTTTTACCTTGAAATAAATAGTTGATGTAAAGAAGAGCTGTGCTAGATGATCAAAAAGAAGTGGTTTCACCTCTAGAAGTTAAAAAAAAAAGATTATTCAAGATCATTTTAATTAATATTACATTGAATTAAATGACTTCAAATGTTTTTACACATACCAGAGAAGCTACTAAAAGCAATCCAGCTCATAAGTTGAAGGAATTGTGACCGACAAGAGAGGCCATCCCAGAGAGGAAGGCTCTTATACAGGAATGCTTCACAGGAATAAAATCCCTCCTGTAAGACAAGTTGATAGTGAAACCTTACATGGAACTCTCCAGTCCATAACTATTCTCTAAACAACCACTTTATTTTTTGCTATAGTTGTTTTACTCTTAAACCAATGTTTTTGTCAATATAATAAAAGCCTCGGGTTAGGTACCAGACTTCCTCATAAAAAGGACCAGAATATTTGGATACATTATCATCTTTATCAACATAGTTTTCAAATACCATAAAACTTCATCAATTGGAAAGAAGGTAATAAGTCAACTTATGGAATATTTTTAACGATGAATGAAACTGTACTAGTTGGTGTATATATAGTCATTTGAACAGTCAATAAATATATACGATGTTATAAGAGAGCTGGAATTTCATTAGAGGGCATAAACAAAATCCAAACTCTAGGCAGCTCCATATGGAGAAGTCTGAGTGTCTAGGCTGTTTACATTTCCACCAAAGAGAAGACCCAGGGCTTTCCTTTTTCCTTGTGTCACTCTGGGCCTTAAATAGTGGCATGCACCAGGATCCCATACTAGACATTCTCCTGACATGAATTCTCAGGACAATCTCATCCATAACATAGCTAAAACCAACACCTATATCATGTGGGTCCTAAGTCTATTAACTCTAGCCCAAATTTAATTCCTAAACTCTAGACTCATTACCTAACTGCCTATTGAATATGACCTCTTAGATGTCCCACAGGTATCTTTTAAATAAAATTAGTTTTTCCTTCCAAGCCTGCTCTTCTTATAATCCCTTTCTCAGTGAATGCTATTATCCTTACAAGTGAAAATCCTAAAAGTCAAACTAAATTAGTACCTTTATCCTCACCACGATAATCCACACCCAACTTCCAATTCAATGGTTTTATACCAAATCCTTAAGATTTAGTCAACATTTATTGAGCATCTCTTTTGTATCAGATGCCAAGTGTAACACTTATAGATGAAGAAAAATTAAACATGGTTCCCACCCACCAGGAGCTCACAAGGTATGGAAAAATAGGTGCTGCAAGGGCCTTATACTAAGAGCTAAGGGAGCAGAGAATAAACATCTAACCCAGACTAGGTTTATTAACAGTGCTGATACCTGAGCTGCAGCTTAAAGTACAGCTCAGGTTTACCTAGGCCAAATAATTAATTGGCTGGAACATATTCAACATTCAAAAAATGTTTGTTGATTATAAGAACACAAGTAGTGACAGTATGAGATTTATCTCACTGGCTAATTCAATTAATTGACCATTTACAATTGGTCAATTATATCTTCAGTTTGGTCTGTCATACTACAGGTCCTTCTCTGTTACTTGCGTAATTTAACAAATCCTTTCCTCAAATCCAAGGGTATAAAAGATAAACATCAGTTCAACTTTATTTATAATGAGTTTTGAAGTGAATAATTAGTATTTACAAAAGATGTCGAGCACTAAAAAGGTATTCAATGGATATCTAAATAAATTTTGTTAAGAAGTGGTGGACTGTGTGTGAAGCAAGTAGAATCTTACTTGTAAGAAGCACTCTGCCCTGATGATAGTGTCCAGGAAGTCAGTAAATTCTTTTCCATGTTCATAACTATTTACCTTGTACCAAATACACTCTGGAGCAGAAAAATTAAACATAAGCATCTGGTTGAACAATAATGGAAATTATACAAAACGTAATTATCATAATACTCTAAAGTGACAAATATAAACCAGTCATCAGTCTCATACTACCTAGCCAACTCACACTGCTGAATGTAACATGTATGTGGAGGTGACAGTGAGATGTTCCCTGAGAAACTGGTAATATAGGGGGAAGCTTATAGTGAAAAAAATAAACTGGTAAAATTCACCTACAATGAATGTGATTAGCTTTATGTTACATAGTAATCCAAGAAACTATAAATGTATGGATTGCAAGTTTGAGAATACCTTAAACTTCACTTCAGGTGAGCTGGGGTAATCTAAGAGTGGCAAGACTTTAGTAAGTAATAATCTAATAAATTGTATCATATCCTATCTAAAGAAAAACTCTAAAGTAGAAAAAGCAGAGTTAGTCTGGAACTGTCTAAAAGAACTTTAAACACTTGAAGAGTCAGGAGTAGTTCATCCAAGAAACAAACAATCTGGTCAACAGAAATACTATCTCTAGAGAAATCAACCCCATTGGAGGAATGAAATGACCAGGCTTTACTATGGCTTGGATGAAAAACTCCCTCACTGCCCTTTCCTTCAACTCTATAATTTAAAGAAATCTGTTTGTGACAATTTGGTTCCCATATATACCAATAGCAGAAGTAGGAGGTATTCTAGTTGGCAGACATGAAAATTTTGGTCACCACAAAGAATTATTTCTGTTATGAAATAAAAAGTTGACATTCTGGCTTATACATTAGTCTCCTCCAAGTTTGCTCAGCATTAATCTGATGATTCTGGGGGCTTAACGGCAAGTTAATACCAAGATGAAGATGCCTTGGATTGTGATGGTTATCAAAGTGGAGCTACCCAGTGAGTTTTGGTGGCCATCCAGCAGTGTTTTCCTTAATACATCTCCTTTTTAACTGTCCCTTGAAATTACAATAAAGGAAGCATTCTGGCTCTGAATTATCAGAGAAATAATTACAGCATATGAAGGTTCCTCCTGTCTAGAATTTGGCAGCCTTACAAAAGAAACCCATTTGTAAGCTATCTTGTTCCTCCGTCATTCATCCAATGCTTTTAAGTATTGATTTTTACCTTCTTGCAATATTTGACTCAACCAGTGATAGAGCCTCAGTAAGACTGACTCATCTCTGACACAGTTAATATAGTGAAGTAGCAGAGAGTTGTTCAGCACTGAACCCATCTGAGAAGGCAGCTGTGAAGACAAAATGGTTGGCCAACTGTAAGTATATGAAAAGTAGGTCAGAACAACAAGGAAATCATCAGATAGGAAATATATAACCAAAACAAAGGCCAGAAAGATCAAATGGAAAATGCAAAGAAGCACATGGTCCAGTCACATACCTCTAAGGAATGGATGTTTTGTAAGAGCTGAGGGAAGCTTTTAAGCTGTTCTAGTGGAAATGACCCATTGCTACTAAGATAATCAGAAAGCCTCATCCCTTTTTTTCCACATTCCTTGCTGCAGCTACTGGAATTTAGCGCTGGTATAACTGAGTGAGAATTCCATTTCTAAATAAGAAAGACAATAAAACAATCTATCAATGGACTAAACAGACTACAAACTATAAATGTAAAAGCAGTTGTTAAGCTGGTTCAATTAATGGAGTTGAATGTGGTTTGCACAGAATCCTGAGTAATAAAAATATACTTAAATGTCTATAATCTCTTCAAACACCTGAATGGTTATTGTTCAAATTTAATAAAAGAAGGCTGCACAAGTCATTTGGGGTTTTAGATACTTACTCTTTTTATTGGACGGACATTAGCTGGACCTAACATCAGCTTTAGAGGTTCTGGAGAAGGTCCCTGATTCCTTTGCCTCACAGCAAGTAGAGCTGTCTTCCACAGATTCTCTGAATTCTTAAAATAGATCTATAAATTTAGATTAAAAGTACATGAGGTACTCATTAATTGCAGCAGTATAAAATTCAAAACTGTTCATTAATTGAAAATATATTATGAAATATTTTGCACCCATGTAAATCTACTTACAGTTTTTTTTTCTGATCACCATTCCATTAAATAGATCAAATGGAATCCAAATGAAGTACCAATCCCTAAAAAGCTTCCCAGAAACAGTGCCACAATACTAGATCTTAAAACAATACGCAGTAAACATTTTAGTCCAAATCTATAAATTAACCTAATCAAAAATAACAGATTTCAATCTTAATACAACTTGTCACTCCTTAATTCCTTACCTTCTTCCTTACAGGCAAAGATACAGAAATCAAAGTGGGAACAAAGAACTTATATAGTGACAACAAAGCCTGGAGATGAGGCTGCATTCCCTGCAATAAAATAACAGTACTCAAATTTTAATTCCATGGTCAACAAGAAAAAAAAAGGAACAATAAAATAAACATATTAAACATATATTCAGACCCTAATTTTACTAAGAGGTATAGCTACAAGAAGATGCTACATAAAATTAAAGAATGAATAACCAGACATTTAAATCATCTTTCATAAAATAACCCTTGCCAACCTGTGATCTTCTCTTTCACTACTTTTCTCCCCTATTTTACTTCTTCCTTATATTTTCTCTCTTCTTCTCTACCCATTGTTTAGGCTTACCAGCCACACCTGCTCACATGACATACTCTCACTGGTAGCATACTCAGAGCTCAAAGTTTACTCATTCTTGATTTAGACAGCAAAGCAGGAGGACAAAAAGGGAAGCCAAGAAAACAGAGCAGATGAAATATTAATACCTTATTATCATAATTCCTGGAAAATTAATTAGGAAACCTTAACAACTGGTACGCAATAATTATGTAGCTTGATACAACTGAAACAAGTCTTATCAAAAACAATTTTACAATGACAGAAGTCATTACTGCTGGTTACCTATGTTATATCTGGCTTTCCAGAGAAAGGATACCATTAAAATGAATTCCAAGGAAGTAACAGAATTGTTTTATTACAATTTTTAATCAAATACTGTACAAAAAAAGGGAGACAGAAAATGGGACTTAGAAATACGGTATTTCCATTTTCCTGAAATTAAATTTATAACAAAACCAAAATGACCCAGTTTACGTATGTTGAAATATCTTCAGATCTCTAAACTCATTATCAATTAGTGTCTGTGTTTGCTTTGAGTTGGAATATTTTTTGATAGAGCAAATGTTTAGTAGTGGAGAGACCGTTATAATTCATTGTCTAGTTAATTAAACCCCTATCTTTGTTGTTAAAAAGTTAACAATCTCTCTCTTTTTTTTTAAAGGGACTTCCAGTTAAACATGGCATATTGAATACAAGTGTTAAATTCCGGGTCCTCCCAAAGCCCCACTAAAAAGTGAAGGAACAAAAAGGCATAAAAGCACAAGTTCAACGAGAATAAGAGAGGAGACCACAACAAAGGAGATTTCAACAAGATTTTCGGACCTAGAATGAAGATGGATAAATAGTTACAACTTAGCAGAACAGAGAAAACAAAACCTAAGGCAGCAACAAAAATAGCCTCAAAAGAGCAGATTCATTCTTGAGAACTAGAGAGACTCAGGAATTTTGAGGGACCACATACCACTGAAGTGTAGGTGTAAAAGGGACAGAAAACAGAAGGGTTGGTTAAAATCCTAAGCAAGAAAAAGCTAGAACCCCAAATTCCTTCATGACACTAACAAAAACAGGGTTTTACTCTCTAAAGATGAAGCTGAACTCAGACAGTAGGCACAGCTGAGGGAGGGTACAAGGACCCTTCTTTATGGCTTTCCATTGCTTATGTCCCACAGTGCTAATAGCCAGGTTTATACCCCTGTGATGGTTAATTTTATGTGTCAAATTGTCTGGGTCACAGGGTGCCCAGATATTTGGCCAAAGATTATTCTGGTTGTTTCTATGAAGGTATTTTGGATAAGATTAACATTTAAATTGGTAGACTTTTGAGTAAAGCCACCTGCTCGCCATAATATGGGTAGGCCTCATTCAATCAGTTGAAGGCAGATGTAGAACAAAGACCAGCCTCCCTGAAACAAGAGAATTCTCTAGCAGACCTGCCTTCAGACTTCATCTTCAACACTGGCTGTTCCTGGTACGACAGCAGACTGCCTTCACACTTAAACTGGAACATGAGCTCTCCTGGTCTCCAGCCCGCTGACCTACCTTGAACATTTTGGATTTGCTAGCCTCCATAGTCATGTGAGCCAATTCCTTATAATTTCTTTCTATATATAAACAAACATCATATTGGTTGTTTCTCTGGAGAAACCCAATATAACCCCTGGGCAGGAAGGAGGATAATTCCTCTCTGGGAAAATTGATGCAATCATCTGGGGGGCTCCCCAATGAAACATCGAGGTCCTACCATGAACAAGTTTCCCATTTTATTGGGCCTTTGAGAAAAGCCCCTAGTGAAAGACCAAACAAACTAAAGAGGCTCTGGGGAAAGAGACACAAAGCTGGGAACAGAAAAAAATCACAGCCTGAGTCACATAGGACCATACCTAATAGAAGGAGAATCCCAGAAACCATCTTCACCAACCCTCAAGATGAGACCTATCTCCCCTTCCTGTTCCAAAGATTGCTCTCAGTAGGATCTAGTGCATGTAAGAGAACATGCCTGCCACTCCCACCATTCACACTTGCCTGCAGAAAGACAATTTCTGTGGTTTCCCTTATGGATCAGGATTTATGGGGCATGGATGGGTATAGAGGGAATACATGCCTTTGAATTCCAGGAATTCACATAAGTGTATTTGCTGGCATATGCTGATTATACCTGTTACCGTTTGACACGCTCGGTTGCATGTGAGCATGGCTATATCATCCTGGTTTGATATTATTTGGACTTGATCAAACTCACCAAAACCCAGCTAATCAAAAAAATTTTATGAATGTATCTTTATATATAGGTTTTGATAATGGATTAACTTAGTAATGTACTATACAGAATGCTAACAATTAAGTCATATATTTAATGTTTGGGTTTTAAATTTTTAGACAATCATGTAGTAAATAATTTTTTTAACTTGAACATACACTATTGTTTCAGTTAATACAAATCAGCAAGATCTTATTTATGGTAGGAATTTTCTTATTCCATTGAAAAGTTTTGCTGTTAACATGGAAAAGTATACATGTTTTTCACAATTTCTCTTAATGAGAAATAAAATCCAATTTGGACAAAAACATCATTAATATCCTCAGAGAGCTAAGAGAAGATATTGCACATGCAGAACCAAAACAGGAAGCTATAAGAACAATCACTGAACTATACTAAAGGAAATCTCACACTAAAGCATGAATGTGCACGTGTTTGTTTTTCATTTAAATGCCTTTAGATAGGTCATGCAGGCTTCAGCAGTTAGGCATAAGCACAACTTATTGTTTTATACCCAAAGCTTCACAGACTTCTGTTACCTGGCAGGTATAGTGGAAATAATGCAAGAGTACTGTAAGGACAAGAGATCATGGCCAGGGAATACACTGAAGTTTAAGTATACAGACAAGAATACTTTCCTAGATCACATCCACAAAAGAAAATAAACTAGTCCTATGCTGATGGACAGTGACTGTAATGGGGTGTGGTGAGGACTTGATAATACAGGGGACTGTAGTAACCACAATGTTGCTCATGTGAAACCTTCATAAAACTGTATACCAATGATACCTTAATAAAAAAAATTAAGTGGTCCTTTTGACTATTCTCTGACACTTATTTTCTAGCCATACCAACCCAGTTCCCTAAACACTTTCTGCTGTTTGACATTTACATGTCTTCACTCATGCTGTTCCCTCTGTCAAGAATGCTCTTCTGTTCCTTCTTGGTCTAGTTAAATCCTGTTCATCTCTTAAAATTTCTCTCAAGCATCACTACTCCTCTTTGCCTTCAGTTTGATTCTGATTTTTTTATTTTCTTGACTGAGCTTCCCAGACAATAAGTTCCTTAAAGATTACAACTCATTCAATTTTATATTCCCAAAGCCTCATTCATAGCCCAATACCTAGCTCTGGCCAGTTTTAGGTCTTTCCAGTACTCACCATTCTGGACTGAAGATCAAGCAGATGGTTTGACTAGAAAAGGTAAAGAGAAGAAATACTATGCATGTAGTTTAGAAAAAAAGAAACTGCATGGTTCATGTACCTTAAAAATGTGTGCATATATACATACACACACTCTATTTGGCTAAGCCATTAAGCAGATGCTCTTAGATAAAAATACTAAAGATCAATTCCCACAAAATCCAGTCATAGAACTAATGTTGATAGTTAACTTTTTTAAGGCCAATACAAATGCTAATTCCAGAATGAATGTAACACAACTGGAATGAAAATACTCACCGTTTTCTTGTTTGGTAAGTAAATACAACAAATGGCAGGCACTGTTAAAAATAAAAATTTTTTAAAGAGAAATGACAATATATCTTGAACAGAGAAGCAACACATTTTCCTCAAATGTCACTCTTATACTGATTAAGTAAAAAGGCTTCAAGACTTCATTGCACAGTAGTTTTATGAAGCTTCCCTTTTTCATACTACATACTAGTGATAAAAAAGTTTTAATTAGCAACCAATTATGCATTTTAAAAATTATTTTGGATGTAAAAAATAATGCAGACAATTTGGGAAAAAAAACAAAAACACCTAACAAAACTTCATGTATTCTTTCCAGTAGTCCATATTTATTAAGATACAAATTTAAAACTTTTATCCTGATTTCCCATTTAAAAGTACCTTCCCATGTTGTTTTGTCTTCAAAATGATCATTTCCAATGATCTTAATATGACAGTGAGAAGATATGCCATAATTTAATTAACCATCTAGCCTGCAATTTGGCAAAGACCACACACTCAATACATTGTTAAATTACTAAATGACTGGTTCCCTCACACCATTTTACTTTGAGTGTCCACTTGTTTAGGTTTTATTCTAGGTCACGGGTCAGCAAACTACATTACCTGTTTTTATAAATCAAGTTTTATCAGAACATAGCCATACTCATTCTGTCTACACCTGCTATCTTATTACAACAAAAGAGCTAAGTAGTTTTGACAGAGACTGTATGGCCTGCGAAACCTAAAATACTTCTAACTGGCCCTTTACAGGAAAAGTTTGCCAATGTATGTTCTAAAAGAAAAGATAGGAGAGAGATTAAAGATGGCAGCGTGAGAGGTAAGACAGAGGCTTCCTCCTAAAAGCATATAAATATGAAAATATAATTAATACAACTAATCCTGAAAGAGTAACAGGAAAGAGGACTGCGCCAAACTGCATACACCTGGAGAAAAGAATAAACCTCATGGAACACGGTAATGTACGAAAGCCATGGCCCAGTGGGACCCAAGCCGTTCCTCAACCCCAGTTCACAAGCAGGAAGCAGAGAAACACAGTAGGGAGGAAGTGGAGGCCTGGGACTGCTGAATACCTAACTCCAGAGATCTGATCTGGGGGCACAAACCTACATTTCATGGTGCTTTCATGGTACTCTCGTGATTAGGGGGTTGGAAACCTAAGACAGGCAGAATTCCTGGAGAGACTGAGATTCCAGCCGCTTGTGGAAAGCAGGGATCCATATCCGGCTGCCCTGGGACAAAAGAAAGGTGGGCAGTCTGAGACACTTCGTAACAGCAAGAGGTCTGCTAAAGGGGCAAGGACTGCACAGAGCTTACTGCTCAGGAGAAAGGACAGGTAGACAAAATTGTCTGCATCCACTCTGCCCAGCAGCTTGGGAACTTTCACGATCTTCAGGAGCTCCAGCTCCATGGCTGGCTACAGAGCTCCAAGGACCCCCTCCGAGATACGCAGCCTACTGAGCCTTGGTCCCAGCCAGCCCCACCAGGATCACAAACCAGCAAAACCTACCCTGGCATTAGGCCAGTCAGAGAGAAGCCCTGTCTACAGCAACTATAAACGCAAAGCAGACAGGCTTATACCTCTGTGCTCGGCCCACTGGTTCTGACAGTGGAGACAGGCATAGCAGCCGGAAGCAGGAAACAGTTCTTTCCTCATCCCAAGCACCAATACTGCTCCCCTGCGACCCCCAACATTGCTTCAGGGGTTGAGCAGCTCCACAGAGTAGAGCTTCTGGGCACTAGAGGGCACCATATACAAATATGAAACACCAAAGGAACTGGGTCCAAAGTAAAAAACTATGAACACAACCCCTGAGAAAAATTCAAATGAAATCAACCTCATGAATCTGCCTGAAAGGGATTTCAAAATAAAAATCATTAACATGCTCATGGAGGTACAGACAAATATTCAAGAACTCAGGGATGAATTCCGGTCAGGGATCCAATCATTATGGAACACAGTATCAGAAATGAAACATACAATGGAAAGTTTTAAAAGCAGATTAGATATGGTGGAGGAGACAATAAATGAAATAGAAATTAAAGAGGAATACAAAGAAGCTGAGGCACAGAGAGAAAAAAGGATTTCTAACAATGAAAGAATATTGAGAGAACTGTGTGACCAATTCAAACGGAACAATATGTGCATTATAGGGGTACCAGAAGAAGAAGAGAGAGAAAAAGGGATAGAAAGTGTCTTTGAGGAGGTAATTGCTGAAAACTTCCCCAATCTGGGGGACGAGATAGTCTCTCAGGCCATGGAGATGCACAGATCTCCCAATACAAGGGAACCAAGGAAGACAATACCAAGACATAGAGTAATTACAATGGCAAAGATCAAGGATAAGGACAAACTATTAAAAGCAGCCACAGAGAGAAATAAAATCACATACAAAGGAAAGCCCATCAGGCTATCATCAGACTTCTCAGCAAAAACCTTACAGGCCAGAAGAGAGGGGCATGAATGCATTTAATGCAATGAAGCAGGAGGGCCTTCAACCAAGAATACTTTATTGGGCAAGGTTATCATTTAAATTTGAAGGAGGGATTAAACAATTTCCAGATAAGCAAAAGCTGAGAATTTACCTTCCACAAACCATCTCTACAGTGTATTTTGGAGGGACTGCTATAGATGCAAGTGTTCCTAAGATTTAATAGCTGTCACCAGAGGTAATAAACCACAGCAAAGAAGGCAGAACAGTTAATTACTAAGCAAATGCAAAATTTAATCAGCTATCACCAAAGTCAATCAAGGGACTGACAAAGAGTACAGAATATGATACCTAATATATAAAGAATGGAGGATGAAGAAAAAGGAAGAGAAAAAAAGAACCTTTAGATTGTGTTTGTAATAGTATACTAAGTGAGGTAAATTTCACTTTTAGATATTAAGGGAATTGCCCTTGAACCTATGGTAACCGCAAATCTAAAGCCTGCAATGCCAATAACTACATACCTATCTATAATCACCCTAAATGTAAATAGAGTGAATGCACCAATCAAAAGACATAAAGTCACTGAATGGATAAAAAAACAAGACCCATGTATATGCTGCCTACAAGAGACTCCTTAAACCCAAGGACATACACAGACTAAAAGTGAAGGGATGGAAAAAGATATTTCATGCAACTAATAGGGAGAAAAAAGTAGGAGTTGCAGTACTTGTATCAGACAAAATAGACTTCAAAACAAAGAAAGTCACAAGAGACAAAGAAGGACATTACATAAAGGGGTCAATCCAGCAAGAAGATATAACAATTATAAATAACTATGCACCCAACACAGGAGCACCTACATATGTGAAAAAATACTAACAGAATTAAAAGGGGAAATAGAATGCAAAGCATTCATTCTAGGAGACTTCAACACTCCACTCACTCTAAAGGACAGATCAACCAAACAGAAAATAAGTAAGGAGACAGAAGCACTGAACAACACATTAGAACAGATGGACCTAACAGACATCTACAGAACTCTATACCCAAAAGCAGCATAATACACTTTCTTCTCAAGTGCACATGGAACATTTTCAAGAATAGATCATATCCTAGGCCACAGAAAGAGCCTCGGTAAATTCAAAAACATTGAAAGTGTACCAACCAGCTTCTCATACCACAAAGGTATGAAACTAGAAATAAATTATGCAAAGAAAATGAAAAATCCCACAAACACATGGAGGCTTCACAACATGCTCCTAATAATCAATGGATCAATGACCAAATAAAAAGAGAGATCAAGCAATATATGGAAACAAATGACAACAACAATTCAACACCACAAAATCTATGGGATACAGCAAAGGCCGTGCTAAAGGAAAGTAAATTGCAATACAGGCCCACTTCAGGAAAGAAGAACAATCCCAAATGAACAGTCTAAACTCACAATTAACAAAACTAGAAAAAGAAGAACAAATGAGGCCCAAAGTCAGTACAAGGAGGGACATAATAAAGATTAGAGCAAAAAAAATTAATTTGAGAAGAATAAAATAATAAAAAGAATCAATGAAAGCAGGAGCTGGTTCTTCGAGAAAGTAAACAAAATAGATAAACCCCTAGACCATATATGACAAACCCACAGCCAACATTATACTTAACAGTGAGAAGTTGAAAGCTTTTCCTTTAAGATTGGGAACAAGACAAGGATGTCCACGCTCCCCACTTCTATTCAGCATAGTACTGGAGGTCCTCACCATGGCAATCAGACAACACAAAGAAATAAAAGGCATCCAGACTGGCAAGGAAGAGGAAAAACTGTCCCTGTTTGCAGATGACATGACACTGTACATAAAAAACCCTAAAGAATCCACTCCAAAACTACTAGATCTAATATCTGAATTCAGCAAAGTTGCAGGATACAAAATTAATATGCAGAAATCTGTGGCATTCCTATATACTAACAATGAACTAGCAGAAAGAGAAATCAGGAAGACAATTCCATTCACATAATTGCATCAAAAAGAATAAAATACCAAGGAATAAACCTAACCAAGGAAGTGAAAGACCTGTACTCTGAAAACTACAATACACTCATGAGAGAAATTAAAGAAGATACCAATAAATGGGAACACCTCCAGTGCTCATGGATAGGAAGAATTAATATTGTCAAAATGGCCATCCTGCCTAAAGCAATCTACAGATTTAATGCAATTCCTATCAGAATACCAACAGCATTCTTCAATGAACTGGAGCAAAAGTTCTAAAATTCATATGGAACCACAAAAGACCCCGAATAGCCAATGCAATCCTGAGAAGGAAGAATAAAGCTGGGGGGATTATGCTCCCCAACTTTAACCTCCACTACAAAGCCACAGTAATCAAGACAATTTGGTACCGGCACAAGAACAGACCCACAGACCAATGGAACAGACTAGAGAGCCCTCATATAAACCCAAGCATATATGGTCAATTAATAAACGATAAAGGAGCCAGGGACATACAATGGGGAAATGACAGCCTCTTCAACAACTGTTATTGGCAAAACTGGACAGCTATATGCAAGAGAATGAAACTGGATTATTGTTTAACTCCATACACAAAAGTAAACTCGAAATGGATCAAAGACGTGAATGTAAGTCATGAAACCATAAAACTCTTAGAAGACAACACAGGCAAAAATATCCTGAATTTAAGCATGAGTAACTTCTTCCTGAACGCATCTCCTCAAGCAAGGGAAACAAAAGCAAAAATGAACACATGGGACTACATCAAACTAAAAAGCTTCTTTATGGCAAAGGACACCATCAACAGAATAAAAAAGGCATCCTACAGTATGGGAGAATATATTTGTAAATGACATATCCGACAAGGGGTTAACATCCAAAATATATAAAGAACTCACAAACCTCAACACCCAAAAAGCAAATAACCCAATTAAAAAATGGGCAGAGGATATGAAGAGACAATTCTCCAAAGAAGAAAGTCAGATGGCCAACAGACACATGAAAAGATGTTCCATATCACTAATCATCAGGGAAATGCAAATTAAAACCACAATGAGGTATCACCTCAAAACAGTAAGGATGGCCAGTATCAAAAAGACTAAGAACAACAAATGCTGGTGAGGATGTGGAGAAAGGGGAACCCTTCTACACTGCTGGTGGGAATGTAAGCTAGTTCAACAATTGTGGAAAGCAATATGGAGGTTCCTCCAAAAACTAAAAATAGAAATACCATTTGACCCAGGAATCCCACTCCTTGGAATTTACCCAAAGAATATAACTTCTCAGATTCAAAAAGACATATGCACCCCTATGTTTATCACAGCGCTATTTACATTAGCCAAGATATGGAGGCAACCTAAGTGTCCATCAGTACATGAATGGATAAAGAAGAGGTGGTACATATACACAATGGAATACTATTCAGCCATAAGAAAGAAACAAATCCTGCTATTTGCAACAACATGGATGGAACTGGAGGATATTATGCTCAGTGAAATAAGCCAGGTGGAGAAAGACAAGTGCCAAATGATTTCCCTCATTTGTGGAGTATAACAACGAAGCAAAACTGAAGGAACAAAATAGTAGCAGACTCTGAGACTCCAAGAAGGAACTAGTAGTTATTAAATGGGAGGGGTTTGGGAGGGCAGGTGGAGAGGGTGGGAGAAGGGGATTGAGGGGTATTATGTTTAGTACACATGGTATGGGGGGTCACAGGGAAAACTGTGTAGCACAGAGAAGGCAAACACTGAATCTGTGGCATCTTAGTACACTGATGGACAGTGACTGCATTGGGGTATGGGTATGGACTTGAGAATATGGGTAAAAGTAGTCACCACATTGTTTTCTCATTTGAAACCTTCATGAGAGTGTATATCAATAATACCTTAATTTAAAAAAAAGATAGGAGAATATCTTCATTACCCAAGAGCAGGAGTTTTTTTCTTTCATAAAGGGAAAAAAATGATAGCCACCAAATAAAACATAAAAGAAAAAAACCCTCAAAATTGGAGTACATTAAATAAGAATATCTATACATCAGACAAGGAAATAAACTATTGTAAAGATGGGTATACAACAACATGTGAGTCAAATCCAGCCCCCTGCTGGTTATTATAGATAAAGTTTTATTGTTATACAGCCACCGTCACTCACTTATGTATTGTCTATAGCTGCTTCCACCAGCAGAGTGAATAGTTGTGACAGTAACAGGCTTATAAGCCTAAATATTTATTACCTGGAAGTTTAAGAAAAAATTTACGAACACCTGATCTAGAATGTTAGGAAACTGAAAAAGTAAATTATTTAATGGGACTAGAGAAGGCAATGAAAGCTTTCTTTAAGCAAAGTCAAAATATTTTGGTAGTCATGACTCTAAAGTATAGGATTCCATATTGTTTCTCTTCTACTCAAAAACGGGTTCAAAAAGACTCGACATACATGTAAGAGCATGAATTTAGATACAAGATCTTTTTTTAAGGGAAAAATACATATTATAACCAAGTCTACCATATTCTTTGCAAAATATAATAACTTACAGTAAAAAACTTATTATCTCATATCTATCCCTAAGATAGGAACCATTAGTAACACTATTTAACATGTTGGCTATAAAATGAGTCACACAATCACTTGCCCGGCTCCAGCTTTATAGGAAATTTGACATTCTCTTTTAATCATATCTACAAAGGAAAAGATAATATGAATTTAAGACTTTACAATTTCCTAACCACCACATTTGAGCCACTACAGAATCAGGCTCCCACCAAATTATACGAAAATAACTTTTCTGAAGTAATGCTTGTAAAGTTCAGCTCCTTATCTCTTGATCTTTGTGATATTTACACAAATGTGTCCAGTTTATAAAAATTGAGTTGATCATTTGTGATATGTGCAATTTCCTGTATGTATATTACACTTCGGTATTTTTTAAAGATAGAAAAAAAGGAAAAAAAAGTAGGCCCCCTTCACTCCCGCAAGGCTGAACAAGAAACTGTCTAGCCAGCATCATGAAAACTGAATTGAAATACTACTCAAGTATATTCCAAATGACTTGATAAACATCTATGAGCAGTTCCTATTCATTCATTCACTCATGAAACAAGTATTTATTAAGCAGTGAATAAAACAGACAAAAAGGCCTGCTCTTACGAAGTTTGCATTCTGTGTGCCATGAATAGTATTACTAAATACATGGGTTATAAGTTTAGTCCCTGCCTGGACGAACCAGTCTAGTGAGCTATTACAAGAGGAAAACATGCTTTATTATTTCCTGTCCTTTACAGAGTATGCTTAAACACATAATTCCTTTATATTTCAACTTGGCCAGTTTATGAACAAAAACAATATGAGGTTAAGAGAGATGTCAAAGGTCAAAAAGAATAAAATACCTAGGAATAAACCTAACGAAGGAACTGAAAGACGTGTACCCTGAAAACTACAAGACATTCCTAAGAGAAATTAAAGAGGACACTAACAAATGGAAATGCATCCCATGCTCTTGGCTAGGAAGAATAAATATTGTCAAAATGGCTATACTACCTAAAGCAATCTACAGATTCAATGCAATCCCTATCAAACTACCAACAGCTTTCTTCAATGAAATGGAACAAATAATTCTAAAATTCATATGGAACCACAAAAGACCCCGAATAGCCAAAGCAATCCTGAGAAGGAGGAATAAAACAGGGGGAATTACACTCCCTGACTTCAAGCTCTACTACAAAGCCACAGTAATCAAGACAATTTGGTATTGGCACAAAAACAGACCCACAGACCAGAGGAACAGAATAGAAAATCCAAACATCAACCCAAACACATACAGTCAATTAATATTTGATAAGGGAGCCTTGGATATACACTGGGGAGATGACGGCCTCTTCAGCAGCTGGTGTTGGAAAAACTGGACAGCTACATGTAAGAGAATGAAACTGGACTACTGTCTAGCCCCATACACAAAGGTAAACTCAAGGTGGATCAAAGACCTGAATGTAAGTCATGAAACCATAAAACTCTCAGAAAAAAACATAGGCAAAAATCTCTTGGACATAAACATGAGCGACTTCTTCATGAACATATCTCCCCGGGCAAGGGAAACAAAAGCAAAAATGAACAAGTGGGACTATATCAAGCTGAAAAGCTTCTGTACAGCAAAGGACACCATCAGTAGAACAAAAAGACATCCTACAGTATGGGAGAATATATTCATAAAAAACGTATCTGATAAAGGGTTGACATCCAAAATATATAAAGAACTCATGCACCTTAACAAACAGAAAGCAAATAATCCAATTAAGAAATGGGCAGAGGACATGAATAGACACTTCTCCAAAGAAGAAATTCAGATGGCCAACAGGCACATGAAAAGATGCTCCACATCACTAATCATCAGAGAAATGCAGATTAAAACCACAATGAGATATCACCTCACACCAGTGAGGATGGCCAACATCCAAAACACAAACAACAACAAATGTTGGCGAGGATGTGGAGAAAAGGGAACCCTCCTACACTGCTGGTGGGACTGCAAATTAGTTCAACCATTGTGGAAAGCAGTATGGAGGTTCCTCAAAAAACTCAAATAGAAATACCATTTGACCCAGGAATTCCACTCCTAGGAATTTACCCTAAGAATGCAGCAGCCCAATTTGAAAAGGACAGATGCACCCCTATGTTTATTGCAGCACTATTTACAATAGCCAAGAAATGGAAGCAACCTAAGTGTCCATCAGTAGATGAATGGATAAAGAAGAGGTGGTACATATACACAATGGAATATTATTCAGCCATAAGAAGAAAACAAATCCTACCATTTGCAACAACATGGATGGAGCTAGAGGGTATTATGCTCAGTGAAATAAGCCAAGCCGAAAAAGACAAGTACCAAATGATTTCACTCATATGTGGAGTATAAGAACTAAGAAAAAAAAACTGAAGGAACAAAACAGCAGCAGACTCACAGAACCCAAGAACGGACTAATAGTTACCAAAGGGAAAGGGACTGGGGAAATGGGCGGGAAGGGAGGGATAAGAGGGAAAAAGGGGCATTACGATTAGCAAATGTAATGTTGGGGGGGCACGGGGAGGGCTGTACAACTCAGAGAAGACAAGTAGTGATTCTATAGCATCTCACTACGCTGATGGACAGTGACTGTAATGGGGTTGGTGGGGGGGACCTGATGAACGGGGTAGTGTAATAACCGTAATATTGCACATGTAATTGTAATTAATGATAATAAAATAAATTATATTAAAAAAAACAGAAACACAGAGGCTAGTTGTATTTGGCAAAAAAAATGGCCCTTCAAAGATGTCCACGTTCTAATTCCTGATTGCTGTGCATATGCTGGATTCTATGGCAAAGAGAATTAAAGTAGCAGATAGAGTTAAGGTTAAGGTCAACGGACCTTAAAAAAGGGAGATTATTCTGGATTATCCGGGTGGACCCAATATAACCACAAGGGTCCTTAAGTGTGGAAGAGGGAGGAAGAAGAGAGTCAAACAGAAATCTGAAGATGTGACACTGCTGGCTTTGAAGATGGGAGAAGGGGCCACAAGCCAAGGAATGCAAGTGGTCTCCAAAATTTAGAAAAGGCAATATTCTCCCCTAGAGGCTCCAGAAAGAATGCAGCCCTGCCAATCTTCATGTTAGCCAAGGGAGACCCATTTTTGGATTTCTGGCCCCCAGAATTGTAAGACAATAAATTGTGCTGTTTTAAGCCATGAAGTTTGTGGCAAATTGTTACAGCAGCAATAGGAAACTAATACACTAT
>JAVSCE010004469.1:0-12564 GCA_032199065.1 Smutsia gigantea
ATTAAATAAATATATTGTCTTCCTTTTGATATTTGAGAAATCACCATATTTCAGCACAGGGTATTCTAGTCAATTAAATACTTGTGCTTGCTGAGCCCCATTGTGGCAAACATTTGGATTTCTGGAGCAAGTGAATGTATAGCTCATTATTTAGGATCATTCCCTAGATGGTTATCTAGCCTCTATGGGCTGTGCTTTGGCACATTCTTCTAAACGGTAGCTTCCTAGTTAAAAGTATCCTGTCTGGTCAGTCTGTTGATCCCCTCTTATTCCTATATTCCTGTCATCACCAGCCACTTCCATGATGGTACCAGGCCAGTTGTATATATTGATGTGGGGCCAGAGATCCTAGTCCCACTCCAGACCTAAACCCAAACTTGATCAAGGCAGAAAATATAACAAAGGTCTTATATGGAATTATTTTTGTTTTAATTCTGGTAAAATATATATAACATAAAATTTACAATTTTAACCATTTTTAAGTGTGCAGTTCAGTGGCATCAAATACATTTGTGTTGTGCAACCATCACTAAGACGCTTCTCCAGAGCATTTTCAGCATCCCAAACTGAAAGTCTGTTCCCACTAAACAATAATTCCCTATTTCTGCCCTTACCCAACTTCTACCTCTGGGCCCCTGGTAACCACTATTCTACTTTCTGTCCCTATGAGTTTGATTGTTCCTAGGGTACCTTGTATAAATGGAATCATAATATTTTGACTTTTGTGACTGGCTTATTTCACTTAACATAGTATCTTCAAAGTTCAACTGTGCTGTAGTTTGTATCAGAATTTCATTCCTTTTTAAGGCTGAATAATATTTGATTGCAGGTATATACCACATTTTGTTTATCCATTCATCCATAAATGGACATCGGGATTGTCACCACCTTTTGGATTTTGTGAATAATAATGCTGTGAACATGGGTGTACAAATACCTGTTTGCATCCCTGATTTTAATTATTTGGGGTATATAACCAGAAGTGGAATAATTTGATCATATGGTAATTTTGTTTAGTTTTTTGAGGAGCTACCATACTGTTTCTACTGAGGCTGTATCATTTTACTTTCCACCAGCTGTGAACAAGCATTCTATTTTCTACACAATCTCTTTTACACTTGTTATTTCTGGGTTCTCTGCTCTACTCCAGTGGTCTCTGTGTCTGTCTTTATGCTATTACTCCATTGTGTTGATTACTACAGATTTGTAGTAAGTTTTGAAATCAGAAACTCTGAGTTTTCCAACTTTGTTCTTTTTCAAAATTGTTTTGACTATTGGGGTCTCTTGAGATTCCATATGAATTTTAGTAGGGTTTTCTTAATTTAAAAAATGTCATCCGGATTTTGATAGCTATTGTATTGAATCTTAGATTTCCTTAAGTAGTATTGACGTCTTAGTAATGTTGTCTTCCAAACCATGAACATGAGATGTCTTTCTATTTATTTATGTCTTTGAAATTTATGTTAGCAATGCTAAGTAGTTTTCAGTGTACAAGTCTTTCAACTCCTTGGTTATGTTTATTCCTAAGTATTTTTTTTAATGCTAATGCAAATTGAATTGTTTTCTTAGTTGCCTTTTCAGATAGTTTACTGTTAGTCCATAGGAGTACAGTTGATTTTTTTAATTCATTTTGCATCTCAGAACCTCATTTAGTTCTAACAGGGTTTTTTTTTTGTGTAATCTTTAGGATTTTCAATATTGAAGTGGTGAAAACAGGCATCCTTGTCTTATTCCTGATCTTAGAAGGAAAACTTTCAGTATAAGGTTAGCTATAGGTTTTTCATATATGGCCTTTACAATGTTAAGACGTTTCCCTTTGTAACCAGTTTGTTGAATGGTTGTATCATGAAAGGGTGTTGAATTTTGTTAAATTTCCTCTGTATCATTTGAGATCACCATGTTCCTTTATAAATACTGCTAACCCCCTTCCCAAAAAAAGATGTTTTGAAAAGAGTTTAGAAAATGTAACTCAATAAACCTGTTAAGTCCCCTTAATTCCCATTAATGATAAAATATTACCTCTAGCTATCTTTTCCATGCCCACTTTCACAGTTACTGTCTGACTATTCCACAAGTTGCCAGTCCAACATTCCTTTGACCACAGTCCTAGAGTTCCCTGTTTTCCTGGTAATGAATTGTTCTTAAATGCCCTTTCAAACTTTGAGGAAGCATAGTGAAGAAGGTACATGTTGCCTTTTTATACCACTTTCCACAGTTACATATGGGCATTTCTTATCTACTCCACAGTCTTGCATATTGGAGGGTAGGGGACCTTTTAAATCTCTATTTTCAGTTCCTAGCCAAGGACTTACTGCATATTAGGGGCTCAATAAATGTTTGTTGAATTTATCATTCAAATGAAAGACCTTCTATTCCTTGGTGACCTGTAGTTATTTTATATATGCTTTCTTGATTGAAGAGCTTCTCTAATGCTGTTAAAGTCAATGAGTTGAGGGTGACTGGAAGGCAATGTCGTAAGTTCTTTGGAGCAGGTGGATTTTTTTGAGCTCCTCCAAATCATGTTTTAGTAACAACTTATTTGGTCTGTAAGCATAGTACCAACTTAGCTAGTCACCAAAACTTTTTTCTTTTTTTTTAAACCACCAAAATTTGGGTGGTTTCTTTTCTTTTTTTTTTATCAAAGTGTCATTGATATACAATCTTAAGTTGGTTTCAAATATACAACAGTGGTTCAGCAGTTACTCATATTATTAAATCCTCAGCCCCTCTGGTATGGTTACTGTCTCTTAACATAGTAAGATATTACAGAATCAATGACTATATTCTCCATGCTGAACTACCATCCCTGTGACCAACTTATACTGTGATTGTGAATTATTGTGCCCTTTTATCCCCTTCAACCTCCCCCCACACCCATCCCAATCCCTCCCTCTTAGAAACCACTAGTCCCTTCTCAGTGTCTCTGAGTCTACTGCTGTTTTGCTTTGTCCAAAACTTTTATTATTGCAATAAAGTTCATATACAATATATGGCTCATTTCAAGTGTATAGCAGAGTGACTTAATAAGTGTATATATTACTAAATTCTGGCCACAACAAGTGTAGTTACCCCATTATCATACCGTGATATTACAGTACTATTGGTTTTATTTTCTGTGTTGTACTTGCATTCCTATGTCTAATTTATTTTACAGATTGCAGTTTGTGCCTCTTTATGCCCTTCACCTATTTCACCTATCCTCCCACCCCCTTCCCTATGGTAACCAATAGTCTGTTGTCTGTATTTGTGGGTTTATTTCTTTTTTGTTTTGTTTTCTTAGATCCCATGTATAAGGGTAATCAAATGGTATTTGTCTTTCTCTACCTGGCTTATTTCACTTAGTATGATACCCTCTAGGTCTAATCCATGTTGTCACAAATGGCAAGGTTTCCTTCCTTTTTATGGCTGAGTAATATTCCGTTGTGTATATGTACCACTTCTTCTTTATTCATTCATCTATTGATGGGCACTTGGGTTGCTTCCATATCTTTGCTCTTGTAAATAGTGCTGCAGTGAACCTAAAACTTTCCAGTTCAATCTGTTAGAATGTATTTTCCTGGAGACTCATCTCAAAATCATCACGGAAACCAATAGAAAAATAAGATTCATTTTACATAAATTAGTTTTACATCCACATTTTTGGAGACACATCTGTTCCATAAAGAGGGAGAGCTTTACTTATAATAATAACTTGCTTTATGCCGTGTGAGTGGCATTGTTTCTCTTGTGCTTAATGAACTTTCCCATTATCTACTTGTAAGTTGGATATAGACATTAGCAATTTTGGTCATGGATCCAAATCTGCTCTCATTCCTACACTGTGATATCCTTGGCCGAACATCACATTACAGTGCAATCTATTGCATTCCTTGCCAGCAAAGATAATAATCACAGAGCCATTCCAGTCTTTGCTATTGCTAAGTTTCCTCTGTGTAAGTTTTGGTAGGCTGGCTAGGAGCCATCTGTAGTGTGTTTTCCTGGCTACTATCAAGTTTTCCATCTGCCAGTATTTAACACTGCCTGGGTATGAACTCATAAGCTAAATAGCTCTCTCAAATATATAACTACATTATAGGAACAAAAAGCTGAAATTATACACATTTTAATTAAGAAAGAAAATAAATGGAGAAAACAGAAGAATCCCAATGAGTGCAAGTAAATGAAATTGATTTTAGAAATTATTTCACTGCCTCCTCTGAGAATTAGTAGCACTTCAATAATAACTTGAGGTCTGAAAGAGAGTAACTTTTCCAGCCTTGGAATAAACCACTTGAAAAACTAGAGGGATGACACAGCAAAAGCAAGTCATTTGCCAAATGTTAACACATGGCTGTGTTCAGCTGAGGTGATGAGGGTTCAGTTTGTCATCTCTATCAGTTGGGGTGTGTGCGTGTGTGTTGATTTTTTGTTTTTGAAACAGGGTTGTTCTTCCTGGGGAAGAGAAAAGTACCCATGGATGTTACACTTAAGTAGCAGAAGCAGCTATGGCTTTTAGAAACTAACCCACCACTATGACTTAGAGCAGTGCTTTCAAGCTACAAGTTGAGAACCTTTGCGATTTGTACATGGTTGTACTCAATTAGGTTTATTTCAATAAAGCATTTTTGCCACTGTCATAAATCAATTTAGGTTATAAAATCAATTTAGTAGATCACAACTAGCATATTTAAAATGTAGAATAGAATAGAAAACATCAGTATGCATAGCCTGTAGTTAAAATACTGATTTATAAAATGTGGTTTCATGTGTACACACACATGCACACATATGTAGACACACAGGTATGTGTACTGGTCAAATGTAAAATACATTTATTTCTCTGTGTTAAGTTAAAAATAACACTTTGAGGTTTTCTGATTTAGAAATAGATTAAGAGTCTTTGTCCAGCTTTTACAATCTTGTTAGAATAAACAATAATGTAAATTGTCTTGCTTTGATAGGGTCAAAAGCCACTAGTATTAATGTGTTAAAATGAATTAAAAGGTAGTGCTGAAAAAATATATCAAGATAGTCTAATCTAAGATGTCTCTACCTTTATGTTTATTCATAAGAGTTATATATCTGAAATATATTGATAAGTTTCAAATCATCCCTCTAGGAAAACTTGATTTTGAACACAAATAAACAATGAGAATCCGGTCAAATGTAAATCTCCAGGAGCCCTTCAGAACCCCTGGGATTTTCTAACTTTAGGCGCCTGCCTGAAGCAGAAATAAAGCCCTCCCTCCTCCCCCAACATACACACACGCACACAGATACAACTTGGTGGCTCTGGTTACCCTGAAGTTGCCCATTCAAACCCACAGTCCCAGCCGGGTTTGGGGCTCTCCTTAGGTTCCTGTGGTATTCCTTTGAGGCCTCTTCAACTTGATGCTAGTGCAGCTACTCACTGCATACTTCAAGCTATTTTGGTCTTCAGTTATTTTCATTTCAATGAGAAAATTGAGTAGGCTCTTTGATGATTCATTCATTTTCGACATCCATGCCCTGAAACCGATCAGGTTTTTCTTGTCTGCAGAGCCTGTACTAGTGTCCATCTATGAGCTGTCTTTTCTAACTCCCCATTCAAGTTTATATACTCCCTGACTTCCAGATACAGAAAACTTCTAAACCCACAACTGGTTGCGCCTGAATTAAGAAAAATGCTTTGATTTTTTCTACATGATGTCAGATTAGAATCGTGAGTAAAATTTCCATTTTTGTTTTTTAGCAAGGCTTACTGTTTTATAGAAATAGTCTGAGGTATTTGAGTCTGGTTATACTTATGTGGCAACTGATCTGTCTGGATTTGACAAAGTCAAATGGCATTTTGAATGGCAAAACCATTTGCTTGCTAGCCTTATTTATCCAGATGATCAGAGGGAGTATGACTTTGTCAATATGCACAAAATAAATGGCATGTGGAAATAGCAATTCATTTTATATTGCCTCAGTGATCAATGAAGATCACCACTTGACTGATCCAGCCGTGGTGATCAGAATTAATTAGGGAAATGGTTGAAATTAGTGCTGTCATGTGAATTTGCCACCACCTAAAGCTTCTCATAAGCATTTAAAGAACACCCCATTTATTGTTTATTTTGCTTTAGTATTTCTGGCCAATTTTACTGTTAAAATGGGCATGTATTTTATACATGACAATAAACCTATTAGTGTGGTAAAAGTCTCTGATTGCATTTATAGTGACAATCAATTTTCCTCTCTAATTACATTAATTATAGCATTACATACCTTTGCAATTTGTACAGGGTTGTACTCAATTATGTTCACGTTGTATTTCAATAAAGCATTTTTGCCACAGTCATAAATCTTTGGAACACTAAGTCATGGAGATGGTGGCAACCGAAGATTGATCTGCAGTGTTGGAATTCAGTGAGAAATCATGTCTTGTTATTGATTACTAAAAGAGTCATTAATTTATGGAAGCTGTTTGGAGATTTTGGCAAATTTAGAACTTATTTCAAAATCATTCTCAATTCTAGCCATAGCTTTTCTCTGAGAGTGAGTGAGGATGGGAGGGAGGGAGAGAGGCAGGGAGAGGGCAAGGGCAAGGGAGATGGGAAAGGAGAGAAAGAAGAGAATATAAATTAAAATTATAAAATTGCAAAATGATTCTATGTTGCATTTTCTTAAACCGACTAAGGTGGAGAGTGAGTATGTGGTTATAGGAAGGTCAGTAGCAACCGACTATTACCAGGCCACAATCAGGTTGAGTAATTGGTTTCTGACAGTAATCTTTATTCTCTCAGAAATGTAACTGACAGAAAATACCTAAGTATTCAGTCTAAAAGCATATGGCTCACTATAAGAGTTCAAATAGCAGGTGAAAAACAGCCTAGAGTAAGCTCTTTCTTTGCTTTCAAATAGAAATATTCTAAAGGTACAGTCCTGTTTTCAGACAATAATTAAAATGGTATATAAAACAATACAGAACTAGTTTGTAGAAGGAAGGAAGTCCTCATGCCTAAGAATTTCATAATTTGTCATTTAGTTTATGATGCAGTACTTGATTTTGGTCATGCATACCATGTAATGGAGTTGTTATTTATCTTAGGTTTCAAGTGTATGTTTTATTTACCTTATCTTCATTTCAGGCTTTGAAGTACCTATGACTAATTATGTAAGTTGACAGATTAGATATAAATAACCCTCTCTTCTTTTTTTTTTCCTTCTCATTTTTAAATTCTGAGAACGTGTTTGGAATAGTATAGCTTATGAAATGACAAGGAGCTTGTGAGCTTTTACCCGTGGGTGAAAGATTTGAACACCAGCAATGCAACACGGCTGATAAAGAAAGAAACCTAGTATTATTGTTGCTAGATTTTTATTTCTATGGTAACCATGATGTCACTGGTGCCTGCAATGCTTAAACCTTCCACCTCTAATAACTTGAGCTGATCTGGTAGGACAGAATGTAAAATGAAAAAATTCTAATTAATAGAATGTAATAGCCAGATGCAGTGATACAGATAATGTTTGGGAATGTAAAAGGCTGAATCTTGGCTGGGACTAAAAAAAAAAAAAAAATGTAGCATAGAATTTAATTTATCAAAAGGAGAAGCATTTTCTTAAAATATAAAGACTATGACATGAGTGTAAATAAGATTAAAAAACACAGTGAAGAAGGAGCTATCCATATGCTATAGCCTTTATTATTTGTATCTAGAGAAGAGAGATGAGAAAAATCATGCTTTGGGGATTAGTATTTAATTCCTGTTAAGAAATGCTGAGAATAAGTGATATGTATATAATCTAACAGTAATGCTACTAAGAAGCACATTAATGATCTTATTATATCAAAGGTGATCATTTGCTTTTTATACTCCTTTTCCTCAACTACCTTCATTTTCTTCCCCATGCTGCAGGAAGCTTCCTTTTTTCTCTTACTGTCTTTGGCAACAAATAAGCAGCCATTTGCTTGCTGAGCTCTCTCATCTCTCCTCTCAGGGAGAGGTGAACTTCTCAACTGCATGGGCTTGGGAAGAAGAAAAGACATACAATGCCTATATTTTAAGGAAGAAGAAAATATTGGAGGTACTAATAACAACCAGAAAACTCCCAGAGTGTTTATGAAGGAGACTACTGAATGACTAGGAGTAGGGCTGGAACTCCTTCTCAAAGTGATCTTTATTATTCCTCAGCAAATGAGCTTTTTGCAGTCAAGCCAAGGTAACAGAAAGAAAAATCAGAAGTCTGCTGTGCTTGCCTTCATTACTCTGGGCCCTGCCCTGCCTTACCCTTGTGGCCAAGAGCCTGGTTCTCAAGTCCAGAAGAACGGGGCTGTCACACAGTACTACCTCACCTATTCCTGGTAACTGTTGTTGAGGTGATGCTGCTGAGGGGAAGTGGCGTGCCCACAGAGTGCCAGGGGACTGTCTCTCCTGCTTTACATCACCCTAGCTAATCCCATAATGGTAGAAAGTGGAGACGGGATGGATTTTAGGTGGGTCAAAGTTTGAGACTGTTCTGGGTTGTTTTGGTGAAGCCACTGTTTTACAGTGCTGGCTGGGTTTCCAAACTGATGGAACTCATTGTTTTGAGTCTAATGTTTTAAATATTTCACAGGGGGCAATTCTTCCCCGTTAGAGAGATATAACTTGCCTAGCTTGATCATATGCCTGCCATCACTATTACTTTTCTATTGCTATCTGACTGCAGCTATCAACTATATAAACACTAGAGTGATAAAAATGAATCCAGTTGACATATAAGCTGAAATCCAGATGACTATGAGCTCTGTAAATCTCTGTTTTATAAACACTCGTATCCTTGATAACATATTGAGGGAAAAAAGGCAAAATAAGAATAACTTTTTGTACGGTACTGACAACAAACACAAAGTCATTCAGCTTTCAGTGGGCAAAATGCAATATTTCCCTAAAGAAAATATGAACTAATATTTTTGGATTTGATGTAGTATGAGTCAAAATTACCTTTTGCTTATCATTTGCATATTTATGTATCCCAACGGTAGACACATACACTATTTTACACATAAAGATTTTGCTAATTGTGCAATGAAAATTACCCTAGATTAATAATACTGATTATGGCTGACATACATTTATCATTACCATATTGTATTTTTCAAATATCAGGTGTGTGAGATTATATGCTAGGCAAAGTACAGAGAAAATGACATGGGTTTACCTGTGCTTACACTGAGAAAGGATCTAAGGAAGTTTTGGTGTTATTTGTATACAATGCCATCTAAAAGGAAAATTAGAGTCTCTTCCTTTCATATTGCATTCTAATGATACCAATACTAGGTCAAGTACTTTATACCAATAATGCCGTATAGAGCAGAGAAAAAGAAGGTGCCCTTTAGAGACACTGCTGGGTTCCAATCCCAACCTAACCAAGAGCACTTTGACCATGAGCGACATTCTCAGCCTCTTTGTGCCCTCATCTGTAAAAGGAGGGAGGGCAATGGCAGTACCTATGTGAGACCATTGTTATGTGGCTTAAATAAAATCATGCATGTAAAGTCCTTAGTGAAGTGCCTGGTCTACAGTTCGTGCTCAACAAATGTTAGCTACTTTTATTAACTGTTTTTGTTTCATTGGGTCAGAATGGCCAGTTTGAAAAGCTGGTGGGAAGAAGGAAACAGCACTTCATATTTCAAAAATATTAAACTGCTGCATATGTGTTCAGTATACTAATAGGATTTTAGAAAAGTTTCTGATCTTTGCCTTCTGTGTGTGTCTTTCCCACTGCCTGTAGTTTCTCAAATTATCATTTTATTTACCACTCCTAACCTTAAAATATCAGTTTGTTTCCACACATGACCATTTATTTCCCACTGTAGAGTTCAGAATGACCCATTCCACTGTTCTCATTGCCCAACAATGAAAGTAATGAAAGCTCTTTTTCTAGCATCTCATCCTTTGACCTATAATCCGCTCCAGGCAACACTGTTCATGCCTGCCAGACATCTCAACCGTATAATTGTGCTCTTATTGCTAGTTCTTGAGTGATTCCCCACAGCTGATATTTGCTGTTGGTTGTTGTGTCATTGCCGTTTTTCGCTCACTTTGGCTTTCATGCAGTATCACATGTTTCTAGCCTCCTTTCTTATTAGATTATTAACTCTTTGCTGGAAAATACCTTTTTCTCTGTGTCAAACACATCCTGGAGTGTCAGTAAATATTTTGGAAATGAAAGTAAGGGAGTACCCTGCAAGTGAACACCAAATATGACACCAACCAGTCCTGAGGAAGGAAATAAACCCTAAGGGCCCATTCCGTCTATTCTTTTTATTATTATTATTTATTTATTTTTATTAATCTACAATTACATGTGCAATATTATGGTTATTAAACTACCCCCTTCATCAGGTCCCTCCCACCAACCCCATTACAGTCACTGTCCATCAGTGTAGTGAGATGCTATAGAATCACTACTTGTCTTCCCTGAGTTGTACAGCCCTCCCCGTGCCCCCCGAACATTACATCTGCTAATCGTAATGCCCCATTTTCCCTCTTATACCTCCCTTCCCACCCATCTTCCCCAGCCACTTTCCCTTTGGTAACTATTAGCCCGTTCTTGGGTTGTGTGAGTCTGCTGCTGTTTTGTTCCTTCAGTTTTTTTCTTTGTTCTTATACTCCACATATGAGTGAGATCATTTGATACTTGTCTTTTTTGGCTTGGCTTATTTCACTGAGCATAATACCCTCTAGCTCCATCCATGTTGCTGCAAATGGTAGGATTTGTTTTCTTCTTATGTCTGAATAATATTCCATTGTGTATAGGTACCACATCTTCTTTATCCATTCATCTACTGAGGGACACTTAGGTTGCTTCCATTTCTTGGCTATTGTAAATAGTGCTGTGATAAACATAGGGGTGCATATGTCTTCTTCAAACTGGGCTGCTGCATTCTTTGGGTAAATTCCTAGGAGTGGATTTCCTGGGTCAAATGGTATTTCTATTTTGAATTTCTTGAGGAACCTTCATACTGCTTTCCACAATGGTTGAACTAATTTGCATTCCCACCAGCAGTGTAGGAGGGTTCCCCTTTCTCCACATCCTCGCCAACATTTGTTGTTGTTTGGGTTTTGGATGTTGGCCATCCTCACTGATGTGAGGTAATATCTCATTGTGGTTTTAATCTGCATTTCTCTGATGATTAGCGATGTGGAGCATCTTTTCATGTGCCTGTTGGCCATCTGAATTTCTTCCTTAGAGAAGTGTCTATTCATGTCCACTGCCCATTTCTTAATTGGATTATTTGCTTTTTACTTGTGAAGGTGAGTGAGTTCTTTATATATTTTGGATGTCAACCCCTTATCAGATACATCATTTATGAATATATTCTCCCATACTGTAGGGTGTCTTTTTGTTCTACTGATAGTGTCCTTTGCTGTACAGAAGCTTTTCAGCTTGATATAGTCCCACTTGTTCATTTTTGCTTTTGTTTCCCTTGCCCAGGGAGATATGTTCATGAAGAAGTCACTCATGTTTATGTCTAAGAGATTTTTGCCTATGTTTTTTTCTAAGAGTTTTATGGTTTCATGACTTACATTCAAGTCTTTGATCCACCTTGAGTTTACCTTGTGTATGGGGCTAGACAGTAGTCCAGTTTCATTCTCTTACATGTAGCTGTCCAGTTTTTCCAACACCAGCTGCTGAAGAGGCTGTCATCTCCCCATTGTACATCCAAGGCTCCTTTATCAAATATTAATTGACTGTATATGTTTGGGTTAATGTTTGGATTTTCTATTCTGTTCCACTGGTCTGTGGGTCTGTTTTTATGCCAATACCAAATTGTCTTGATTACTGTGGCTTTTTAGTAGAGCTTGAAGTCAGGGAGTGTAATTCCCCCTGTTTTATTCCTCCTTCTCAGGATTGCTTTGGCTATTCGGGGGTCTTTTGTGGTTCCATATGAATTTTAGAATTATTTGTTCCAGTTCATTGAAGAAAGCTGTTGGTAGTTTGATAGGGATTGCATTGAATCTGTAGATTGCTTAGGTAGTATAGCCATTTTGACAATATTTATTCTTCCTAGCCAAGAGCATGGGATGCATTTCCATTTGTTAGTGTCCTCTTTAATATCTCTTAGGAGTGTCTTGTAGTTTTCAGAGTACAGGTCTTTCACTTCCTTCGTTAGGTTTATTCCTAGGAATTTTATTCTTTTTGATGCAATTGTGAATGGAATTGTTTTTCTGATTTCTCTTTCTGTTAGTTCATCGTTAGTGTATAGGAAAGGAACAGATTTCTGTGTGTTAATTTTGTATCCTGCAACTTTGCTGAATTCAGATATTAGTTCTAGTAGTTTTGGAGTGGAGTCTTTAGGGTTTTTTATGAACAGTATCATGTCATCTGCAAATAGTGACAATTTGACTTCTTCTTTACCAATCTGGATGCCTTGTATGTCTTTGTTTTGTCTGATTGCTGTGGCTAGGACCTCCAGTACTATGTTGAATAACAGTGGAGAGAGTGGGCATCCTCGTCTTGTTCCCGATCTTAGATGAAAAGCTTTCAGCGTCTCGCCGTTAAGTATGATGTTAGCTGTGGGTTTGTCATATATAGCCTTTATGATGCTGAGGTACTTGCCATCTATAC
>JAVSCE010004471.1:0-12906 GCA_032199065.1 Smutsia gigantea
AAAAAAATATATCTATGCACCCAACATAGGAACACCTAAATATGTAAAACAAATACTGACAGAGTTAAAAGGGAATATAAAATGCAAAAAATTAATTTTAGGAGACTTTAACAAACTACTCACATTGATAGACAGATCAACCAGACAGAAAATAAATAAGGAAACAGAAGCACTGAAGAATACTTGCGATCAGATGTACTTAACAGATATCTACAGAACCTTCCACCTAAAAGAAGCAGGATATACATTTTTGCCAGCTGTACATGGAACATTGTCCAGAATAGATCATATACTAAACCAAAAGAAGGATGAAATTTTATCAAGCAGCTGCTCAGACTCCAATGGTATGAAACTAAAATTACACAAAACAAAAAACCTACAAACACATGGAGGCTGAACAACATGCTTCTAAATAATCAGTGGATCAATGACCAAATTAAAACAGAAATCAGTCAATACGTGGAGGCAAATCAAAATAACAACTCAACAGCCCAAAACCTGTGGGATGCAGTGAAGGCAGTTCTAAGAGGAAAGTACATAGCAAAACAGGCTTACCTCAAAAAACAACAACAATCCCAAATAAACAGTCCAAACTCACAATCAATGAAACTAGAAAAAGGACAAATGAAGCCCAAAGGTAGTTAGTACAAGGAGGGACATAGTAAAGATCAGAGCAGATCTTCATACATTCAAAGGAGAGCTAATAGTCATCCTTCTTAAAGAATTCCAAAAAAAAAAAGAGAGGAGGGAACACTTCCAAACTCATTCTATGAGGCCAGCATCACTATATCACCCAAAGCAGACAGACATCAAAAAAGGAAAATTACAGACCAAATCCCTGATGAACATGGATGAAAAAATACTCAACAACATATTAACAAACCAAATTCAGAAATACATCAAAAGGATCATCAATACACCCAAGGGGATTTATTTCAGGGATGTAAGGATGGTATAATATTTGTAAATCAATCAATATCATACAGCACATTAACAAAAAGGATAAGATACCACATGATCATCTCAATAGATGTTGAAACATCCATTCATCATAAAAACTCTCAACAAAATGGGAATAGAGGGTATGTACCTCAACATAATAATGGCCAAATACAACAAACCTACAGCTAACATCAGACTTAATAGTGAAAAGCTAAAATATTTTCCTCTAAGATCAGGAACAACACAAGGATTTCCACTCTCACCACTTCAATTCAACAAGTACTGGAGGTCCCACCCATGGCAATCAGACAACACAAAGAGATAAAATACACCCAAATTGGTAAGGAAGAAGTAAAACTGTCACTATTTGCAGATGATATGACGTTATACATAGAAACCATAAAGAGTCCACTAAAAAACTATTAGAACTAATATCTAGATTCAACACAATTGCAGGATACAAAATTGATACACAGAAATCTGTTACGTTCCTGCATACTAACAATGAACTAACAGAAAGAGCAATCAGGAAAACAATTCCATTAACAATTGCATCAAAAAGAATAAAATACCTAGGAATAAACCTAATTGAAGAAGTGAAAGACCTGTACTCTGAAAACTATGAAACTCTCATGAGAGAAATTAAAGAAGACACAAACAAATGCAAATCTATCCCGTGCTCATGGATAGGAAGACTTAATATTGTCAAAATGGCCATCCTGCCCAAAGCAATTTACAGATTCAATGCAATCCCTATCAAAACACCAACAGCATTTTTCATTGAACAAGAACACATAGTTCTAAAATTCATATGGAACTATAAAAGACCCTGAATATCTAACGCAATCCTGAGAAAGAAGAACTAAGCTAGCAGTATCACACTCCCTGACTTCAAGCTATACTATAAAGCTACAGTAATCAAAAGAGTATGGTACTGGCACAAGAATAGACCCATAGATAAATACAAAAGAATAGATAGTTCTAAATAAATAGCCATGTGTATACGGTCAGTTAATATGTGATAAAGGAGCCAAGAATATACAATGGGGAAAAGACAGCGTCTTCAATAACTGGTGTTGGGAAACTGGACAGTTGCAAGAGAATGAAACTGGCTTACTGTTTAACTCCATAAACAAAAGTAAACTAAAAATGGATCAAAGACCTGAATGTAAGACATGAAACCATAAAACACTTAGAAAAAATTGGCAAAAATCTATTGAATTTTTGAGCAATTTTTTCCTGGACACATCTCCTGAGGCAAGGGAAACAAAAAATAAAATGAACAACTGGGACTACATCAAACTAAAAGGCTCCTGTACAGGAAAGGACACCATCAGCAGAACAAAAAGGCACCCTACAGTGTGGGAAAATATATTCATAAACAATCCGATAAGGGCTTAACATCCAAAATATGTAAATAAGTCATATGCCTCAATACTGAAAAACCAAAATAATCCAATTAAAAAATGGGCAGAGGATCTGAACAGACATTTCTCCAAAGAAGAAATATGGATGGCTAACAGACACATGAAAAGATGTTCCACATTGCTACTCATTAAGGAAATGCAAAGCAAAACCACAATGAGATATTGCCTCATACCACTTAGAATGGCCACTATCCAAAAGACAAGAAATAACAAGTGTTAGCAAGGATGTGGAGAAAAGCAACCCTCCTACACTGATGGTGGAAATGTAAATTGGTGCAACCTCTGTGGAAAGCAGTATGGAGGTACCTCAAAAAACTAAAAATAGCAATACCATTTGACCCAGTAATTGTACTTCTAGGAATTTACCCAAAGAAAACAAGATCCCTGATTCAAAAAAACATATGCACTCCTATGTTTATCGCTGCACTATTTGCAATAGCCAAGAAATGGAAGCAACCTAAGTGTCCATCAATAGATGAATGAATAAAGAAGATGTGGTACATATACACAATGGAATATTTTTCAGCCGTAAAAAGAGAAGAAATCCTACCATTTGCAACAACATGGATGGAGCTAGAGGGTATTATGCTCAGTGAAATAAGCCAGGCGAAGAGAGATAAACACCATATGATTCACTTATTTGTGGAATATAAAAACAGCAAAACAGAATGAACAAAACAGCAGTAGACTCGCAGACACTGAGAGGAGACTAGTGTTTGCCATGGTGGAGGGGTTCGGGTGGGTGGTAGGGGAGGCTAAGGAGGACAAAGGGGCTCAAAAATTCTCAGTCATAATGTAAGTTGCTAGGGATATAGTAGTATAGCATGGAGAATATAGCCAATGATTCTGTAACATCTTTCTGTGTTTACAGATAGTAACCACACTGGGGGGTGGAGGGTGATGATTTAATAATATGGGTAAAAAAAGAAAAAAATGAAAATACGCCCTTTCAACAAAGTCAATTTCTAATTGGTCTCTTCCTTTAAGGTGCAATTACTACTATGAAAAGAATGTCTTCCTTGTATTTCTTTGTTTTACTAAGGAATTTATCTTCCATTATGGAACTCTTTTGAAACTTTGGTTTGAAACATAGTTTGCAAATGTTTCACATTTTTCTTACAATTTCTTCTTCTGCACTGGGTTTCTATGTTGCCATATTTTAGGGATTTTCATCTATAGATGGCATGTAGAAGATGGAGAGACAGCATTTTCAGGCAAACTAGATGCTGTATACTAACTTGGAAACATTTCCATCACATGGGAATATGTACGTCCTATGTGCATGGTATTTCATCCATTTTATACAAAATTGCTATTTTTCCCTAACCTTAGAAGGAAATTTAAAACCACAATCCAAGTTCAATTTTATCCCTACAATTCCCGTATAACTTTGCAGTTAGGTATAAACCCTTTTCCAATATGAAGAGAGAGCAGCCACAATATATAGGGGTATAGTTTAAAATGTTGCTTTATCAATTAACAGTGTGATTTTTATTAATTACTAAAAGTTCATTAATATGAATGTCTTTCACATTCTATTAGATTCCCCTCAAACACAGAAACGTCTAGAAAGTTCACTATAAGGCAGCTTTCAAATAAATCAATTTTTTTACAAGTTTCAAGATTTATTCTATAATTATCTATGCAACAATTTCTGATTTTAGTTGAGAAATTTAAATTAAAACTACAATGATATTTCAGTAAACATCTCCCAAATTGGTGATGAAAAGTCAAACATTACCAGGTGCTGGTGAGGTTGTAGAGTAACTAGAACTCTCGTAACTGCTGGTGGAGTGTAAATTAGTACAACCTTGGAAAACTGATAGTAAGTAAAACTAGACATACCAAGCTCCACTCCTAGGCAAATAAGCCACAGAAATGAATACACATTCTCACCAAAAATGGTACATTTGAATGTTCATAGCAGTATAATTAATACTTGTCCCAAACTGAAAACAACATAAATGCCCATTTACAGAATGTAAAAATAATTATGATATAGGCATACAAAAGTACTATGTGCAACAAAAATAAATGAACTATTTCTATAAGCAAAAGCATGGCTGAAAGCTACAAACAAAATGTTCAGTAAAATAAGTCAAACACAAAAGAATGCACACTATAAAGCTTAAAATAAACAAAATTAATCTACGGTTTTAATATATTCACATGAAAACATGTACACAAATGTTCATAGAAGCATTATTCATAATAGCTAAAAAGTGTAAACAACCCAAATGTTCAACTGATGAATTAATAAACAAAATATGGTATATCCATACAGAGGAATATTAGCCATAAAAATAATGAAGTATTGATACATGCTACAACATGAACACTGAAAACCGATTAAGTAAAAGAAGCCAGACACAAGAGGTCACACATTGTATGATTACATTTATTTGAAATATGCAGAATAGGCAAATCCATAGATAACTGAAAGTTAAATTAGTAGTTTTCAGGGGATGAGATGAATAGGATATGGCTTCTTATTAGGTGTGGGATTCCTTTTGGGGGTGATGAAAATGTTCTGGAATTAGACAGTCCTGATGTTTCCAAAACACAGTGAATACATTGAAAACCACCAATTGTTGATTTTAAAATGGTTAAAATAGTAAATTTCATGATTTTATGTTATATGATTTTTATCTCAATAATAATAGAATAACAAAAACAAACCAAACAAACCCTTAATCTGTGGTTTTAGAAGTCAAGATCCTACTTGCTTTGGTTCAGGATAGTCAACTGGAAGAAGACATAACGGAGCTTTGAGGTTCTGGTAGTATTCTATTTCTTGATCTGGGTAGTGGGTGGTTACATGGATGTATTCACTTTGTGAAACTTCATGTAGCTAGCCTCATGATCTGTTTGTAATATCTGTTATATTTCAATTAAAAACATGAAAATAATACATTTTATAAATAAAATATTTCATAGAGTCAGTTATGATTCAATATAGGATAGCTTAGAAATTAAAGCAAAGAATGATTAAAATATACAATAAAACTTCAAAACTGATAACCTATAAGCTATTATCTGAATTCTTATTTACTTGAACAATCCATCAGTCTTGCAAAGGAAAATCAAATTAAAAATGAATTAGCGATCTTAATGGCATGAATCAAATACATTTAGTTTTCAAATACTTTAAAGACTATATAGAGTAGAAATAGTTAAAAGCACAAACCATTAAGATTATCTATCATTTAAAATAATCAATAGCATCTAATCTGACCACATTTCGGCATATCATAGGCAGGACCTAATTTGGAAAACTTTTCACTTCTTACTATCTTCATGGAACTTCTGAAAGCCAGATGGTACCAGACAGATGACCAATGTTTCAACAGCATCTATTTGAAGGCTTTATATTGCTAACTGTAACTGGAAAATACTGGGCATGTTTCAAAATTGCACTGTGATTTTATCCATATGTTATCAATGAAACACACTTAGGAAAAGATGAACCATTTGGCTATAGAGCAAAGTTGACCTCTTTTTTTGATGTTTAAATTTTATTTTCTCATTTCTGTTTTTGGGAAGAATCTTCAATGACTTTTCAATCTAGGTAACATTTTATCTTTGAGGACTTTTTGCCCCAAAAGAATCTCAAGTGAAGGACAACTAGAATCAATCACTGTGCAAACAGAAATTTTGCAAACTCCTATGCAATGAGATTTTACAATATTCAGTAGATCTGGTACATAGATTTAGCAGTGCAAAGGATTATCAAATGCCTACTATAAAAATTAAATACAATGCAAGTTAGCCAAATTTTTAAGGCATAAAGATTTAATGCTGCAGTTGGTCTTCTAGAAATGGACTATAATAGTCTGTAAAATATACAAAAGAAGCAAAATTGATAAATACTATATCTGATCCAATAACAGAAATGTATCCCTTTTTTTCCAATGAGTTTGTCTTTCATTCCCTTATATATGCCTTCTGTTATCTAGGAAAGTAGTCCAGCAAGCCTAGGTTTCTCCATTTTCAAAATAGTCAAATTTCTGAAGTTAAAAGTGCAAACTCTTATTTTTACAATACTCTCAAATCCTACTGCTTTCTAAGTACATGAATGACAGTGACATACCCAAGTAGGAAAGTGAGTCCTCAAATTAGAAAAAAAGAGAAACAAGTTTTACTTAATGTTTTGAAAAGTGAGGCAAAAGTTATAAATACATGACTTGCCTTTTTTCTATTAGTATGTAATAGCATCTGATATAATTCTTATTGGTGTTATCAATAATTGACAATAAAATAATAATTAGCTCTAAGAGGCACAGAAGTATAAGATGACTTTAATGGGGAAAATATTGCATTTCCTTAGATACACGAATTACTAAATTTACCATTAACTAACAAATGCTAACATGAATTGGGAGGAAAAGAGTATTCATTCCATCTAGCAGCATATATTCCAAAATTGGAACTAGCATGGGATGAACTGCTGCTCTATTCACTGAGTCATTGCCTGTAGAATTTCCATTTCATTTTCCATTTTGGCTGGTTTCCCCACAGACATGTGACCAGCTTCCTTCTTTCACATCCATCCAGCATAATGAAGTCTCATACTGCAGTGTAAACAGGAAAGGGAAACAGGTCCTGATAAAGATTAATACTTTCTTGGGTTTATTCCAAAGTGAGAATGCCCGAGAGTTGAAATGCCTTTTTGTTACACCATTTGTATAATTGTTTCGCATCTTGGAAACTTAGTGCTGCTTCACTTAACAGTTTTATTTTGCTGTGGTCGTTTTTGTTCTCCTTTCCAAATGTGGTAAGCAACTTACTGAGCCTCTTAAATGCTTGTTTGGTGATTACCCTGACACTAACCATATGATTCATGATTTTTCAGGGTTTTCATGCTAGTCCAGTTCTTAGTCCTAAATATCACATTAAATGTATATACCCTTCTTTTCAACTAGTGTTGAAATAATTAGTTTCTAGTTAGTCCTTGTGGTTTTTTGTTTTTCAGAAAATTAAAATAGGCTTTTGTGTCTAATATGAAGGGACTTTTATTTAGCTTAATACCATTTAATTATGCACTAGTTTTCTCATTTAAAAATAACATTTGTCTTATAGGGTTTCCAAAAGATCACCTTCAGATATAACACTTACTACAGCCAAGATTACAATCTTTAATAAATAGAAATAAGCATAATTTAAAATTTAATTCCCAAGTATTTTGCTATAATTTAAGCTGTCACTCAAAATTCTGTTTTAAATTTCAATTTAGGATAGTTTACTCTAATTGCTGCATCCCAGGTTGAATTTTAGATTCTTAGAACTTTTTGAAATAGCTTTTGATAATCTGTATATTAAATTTTTCGTCACAATTTTTAGTCCACTCTCAAGAATTACAACTGCTATTGTATTTAAATCTGTATTCCCAAATGCAACCATTTAGAACTTGATTACATATTATTTTTCAATGCTTAGTTTCTCTGTCTATTATATGTGTGAGTACACGGACAGATAGCACTTGTCAAATAAGTGCTCAAAAATGTTTGAACGAATTAATGAAATATACTTTTGTGTCATACTTCATAGTGCTTCACACAGAGTAGGTACTCAATTACCAGTTGCTTAATAAACTGGTAACAATAAGAGATATTTCTAAGAGATTCATATCTTATTAGTGCTCTTAAGAATCATTGTCTTGTTTAAAATACTGAATAACTTTCTGTAGGCCAAGTGACAGATAATGTGTTTCAGGTCCATAAATATCAGAAAACTAGAATGAGACTACATGTTCTATTGACAATGCTGGACAGCAAATTCACCATCAAACAAAATGCAATTGCTCAGTAGTTATTTATGCTATTTATTTACTCTCACTTTTTCTTTGGACTCCATTCCTTCTGTGTTATCACCATTAGTGGTAAGGGTAACAATAAAAAGGAGAAAATAGGGTATGTGGATAACAGAGGATGTGATTCCTGTGACTTGAGCTCCCATACCATGTTAGTGACAGATTATGGGTAAGGAGTCCCAAATTAGTTTTGGACAATCCTATTCCTGTCTCTCCAATCTACAGAGATTACATAGCTCATTTTGATGCAGACTACTCTGGGGGAGTATTGTATGAGGTTGTAGAGGCCTGTAAAAACTCAAAGGCAAACAAGAGTACAAACGTTGTGAATCTGAGAACATGAAGGAACCAAGGGAGGTGAAGTGGTCTCCACTATCTAAGAGTGTGTATAATCCACAATATGTATAGCTTATTCAGGGATAACTGATTTATCACTTCCCAGTGAATTAAATATGGCCTCATCAACTTTCCATATATAATTCCATATAGATTGTATATATAAAAGATTTCAATACCCAATGTTCTTGTTCATGTTAATGAAATGTAATTTTTAGTCTCTAAGAAATCCTTACAGTCACTTCTGAACTTCCTTTTTCTGATGGATGTCACATATATTCAGTGAGTAACCTAGTTATATTTGCTTCCTCAATTTGGAAATATCTCCAATATCTGTCATTTCCTGCTCCAGTATCAGTCCAAGCCTTCATCACAGCACCCTAAAATTATTACAGCAGACTCCTAAATGATTTTCCTGTCTCCTCCAAATCCACATTGTACATGCCTAATATATTGAACTTTCTATATATTCATCATTTGGCTTTCCTTCTTAATGTATCTTCACTGGCTCTTAACCATGTTCCAGAATAAAGTCCTACCCACTGTGACTAGTTTTCACAGCTCTCTAAAGTTTGGCTCCATACTGGTAGTCTAACCCTAACACCCAGCTCTTACCAAACATGAACACTATGTTTGAGCTAGGTTGTCTTTCCCAGTGTTGTGGCCAACTCCATTTGAATTCTTTTCTTCCTGACTGGAGTTCATATACTCTCTTCTCTATGTAACTAAATAATCTAACCATCCATTAAAGCATAACTACTGCCACTCCCTTTCCTCCAAATCATTAATTTGGTGTCTGAAAGCATGTTTCCTGGTATGGTATTGTTCAGTTGTAAAATGTTTAATATGTCCTCTCCAAAATTAAGATGTGGCTTGTATTTCACTCCTATCTATTATATCCCTTGTGCTCTACCTTGCATTTTGTATGTAGTCAGTAAACTAACTTGAAATACACAGTGAGGGACGTCCCTAGCTTAAAAATTGTTACCAAAGGCTCCATCAGTTCAGATTTGACAAATATAGTAAGTTCATTTGTAATGACTGCTTTGTGTTTTATATGTAGTTGTGTTTTGACAAAGTGCTTATTCTGTTCTCTAAATCCCCAACTCATATTTCTCTTTTTAAAAAATTACTAAGCAAATCTTTTGTTCAAAATCAATATAGACATAAATTTCACTTTAGCCTTATATTTCAATTATCACATATTTTGAGTGATCTGCACCTAAATTAGTTTTTATTATTACCAACTCATCAAGTGGATCTACTTGATACCAATAATTACTAAGGAATTCTGAGTATTCCCAAATGGAGTTAATCAATGCTTTATTTGGAATTAAGAAATAGTCATAAATAACCCATTATACCAAAGCCTTCTCTTATTTTCCCTATGTGGGAATATGAAGCATTTAACCTACAGAGAAAAATGATACTCATTCAATCCAGTTTCATTTCTACTACTCAAAGCTTTCAATTATGTAATACTATAAGGATATGGTAAGGTAAAAGATAATGGTAAAAATATCAAGATTAACAAATTTCAACTCATGATGGGCACGTTCAACAGATTCCCCTAGACACAAACCTTCCTACAAAGCATTTTGTTACTGTGTTTTCAATTGGCAAAATTTTAATAAACTAAAGGCACAAAAGGCATCCAGTATAACATTAAATGATGTCCCATTATTTTTCTAAATGGTAAATTTAACCAGAATGTAACCATTATGTTTGTAGTCATACTTCTGATTGTAATTTCATCCCATTTTTAACCATCATGTAACCATTATGTTTGTAGTCATACTTCTGATTGTAATTTCATCCCATTTTTAACCATCATGCTAGGAAAATGGTATTCAAAGAGAAATCTTTTGAACAAATTAACTGAAAGAAAATGTGTGAGCACATAAATAATTACAAGATTATTATCTTCAAGAAAAGTAAAATTTGTCCTTTGACAATTCCACAGAATATAACAAAAGAGCATTTTATGATACTTTTTAATGGGAGGAAACAGGACTAAGGAATTAAACAAAGTGAAAGGATTTTTAAATATTTTTATGGTTATGTAACTCAACAGATGCCTCTGTGTTCGCCTCAGATAGGATCTCCATTCCTATCTCTAGGAAATGAAGAATAATCTATGTAAGAGGACTTAGCTAATAACAGCACTTTTCTAAAACGGGCTTAAAATCTTTCCATGGTGCTGAAGGAGAACATGTTAAATGGTTAGGAACAATCAAAATCTGACCATTTCTTTGAGTACAAATGTATGTATATATATACTTTTTGCTTTTTCACTGAATGAGTACAATTTAAAAATTAGACAGTACAGATGCATTTCAAAGTGGCAAATTATAAAGTGCACTGCCAAAGTGCTATAATTGTCATCCATAAACATATGCATGCAAATAATATTGGGTTAGAATGTTTCAGAGCAACTAATAGTGTTTGCTAGCAGAACAAAATGGTGAAAAAAAATTAGAAAAGTAAAAGTACATGTCTCATGTCTCATGAAAACTTTACATAAAATATCACCATTGTCATTTGATTCATATATACCAATGTCATCTCAATCCAGAAAACAGTATCTTAGTGCACACTCAGACTGGCAATAAATATTGTGACTAAAAAAGTGGGTCATGAGGAGAAAGGCTGAGAAATAGTGACCATGAAGAAGACTTGCCTAATTAAAGTTTAAAAAGAGATCATGACAAGGACTAGTGTGTACGTGCTAGAGAATACGTAGGAGAGGGAAAAAGATGGCAGAAGGAACAGACATTAATTCAGGTGATACAGGAAATATGGTTATAAACAAAAGGATCATGAAACTCAGAAGTGTATGTATATATATAATACACACACACACTCCCATTCTGTAACTCCCATTCTATAACACATAATATATATAATATATATATTCACACAAATATAAACATACATACATACACACATAATTAAGTTACTAAGCAAAATTCATTTACAAAGTAAGTTAGGTATATTTAATATGAGTTTAGTTAAAACTTTGCTAAGGCTATCTCACAAAATTGTGATGATCAAATAGAATACTTGTGAAAGTGCTATGTAAACTTTAAAATACTATACTCATGTAAGACAGACAATTATTTACTCAAAATCCAAATGAAACCTCTCATTCCAACCATGGGAGAAGGCAAGCAATGAATTCTCTGGGGCACAGATGGGAGAAAATCTCATTTTGATACATACCCAGATTTTTTTGGAACCACAGGCTCTCTAGTCACTCTGGGGGCAAGCTTTGAATACACAGCAAAGACACTATAATTAGGTCTACCAGACATGTGGGCAATGTCGTGCAAGAATTGTGAGGAGAAAAATCCCTCTTAATCTGTGGAAGAAAGAGATTCTTAATCCTCATAAAACTTTATTGCCTGCACAAATGGGATATAAAATTACGTCAATTTTCCTCTTTGAAAAGGAATAAGGAGCAGGGAAATTCATAAAGATGTACCAAAACAGGCCAAACCACTAATATTTTCCCTGCAAAACTAACTACTAGGATAGAAAAAAAAGTGTAAGATGCACAACACACGTGTACATCATGAAGATGATTTTACAGCTAGGAAACTGAGGCTTAGTGACACTAAATAAAGTTTTTAAGGCCACTTACGCAACAACACAAAGTCAATTATTTCTGTGTCTGAGTCATATCAAAGCCCAGGCACTTCGCACAACACAGCTTTTCACCAAAAAAAGAGACTAGAAAGATAAACAGGTAAAAAGAACAAAAACATAATTAGCTTTCCTTTTTTTAAAGCTCTAACATTAGGTTATAGAAATACTTTGGCATTGTGTAAAATTACCATAAGATGTTAAACACCTGTTCCATGTTCTCCGATTAACTCTCAATGTAATTTTCATTGCAATAGAAGCATGTGAACGTTATTGTAAAATATTCTAAAATTTTCAAGAAAGAACACAAAACCATGAAAATACGGAGCTGAAAGCACTTTATAAACAATCTATTCAAACCACCTCGTTTTGAAAGCAAGGAAGTTAAGGCTCAGATAGGTTAAGTGGCTCACTCAGGGTCACACAACTTGTCAGTTCCAGGCTCAAGATCAGAATTTAAATCTCCAAACTTGTAGCCCAGGACTCTGTTCTTTTTCAAACCTATAAGAAATGACTGCATTTAAACAGTTAGTCCAGAACATCCTTAATATTGAGTGTAATTAATAAGAGTAAGCCATGCGGCAAGGAATGAATAGGTTTAGTTCATACCAAAAATGAGCTGCCAGTCCCTGTGATAAGATCTGCTTCTTTCTGAGAACCATGGTTTCCTGCTGGACTGGAGAATCCAAACTGGGTTTCTTCCTCCTGTCCAAAGAAGTCAGAGTCAGGATGTACGCTCCATTCCGC
>JAVSCE010004472.1:0-41152 GCA_032199065.1 Smutsia gigantea
TCCTAGGTATTTTATTCTTTTTGATGCACTTGTGAATGGAATTGTTTTCCTGATTTCTCTTTCTGCTAGTTCATTGTTAGTGTATAGGAATGCAACAGACTTCTGTGTATTAATTTTGTATCCTGTAACTGTGTTGAATGCATATATTAGATCTAACAGTTTTGGAGTGGAGTCTTTAGGGTTTTTTATGTACAATATCATGTCATCTGCAAACAATGACAGTTTTTCTTCTCTCTACCAATCTGGATGCCTTTTATTTCTTTGTGTTGTCTGATTGCCTTGGCCAGGATCTCCAGTACTATGTTGAATAAAAGTGGGGAGATGGGCATCCTTGTCTTGTTCCCGATCTTAAAGGAAAAGTTTTCAGCTTCTTGCTGTTAAGTATGATGTTGGCTGTGGGTTTGTCACATATGGCCTTTATTATGTTGCGCTACTTGCCCTCTATACCCATTTTGTTGAGAGTTTTTATCATGAATGGATGTTGAATTTTATCGAATTCTTTTTCAACATCTGTGGAGTTGATCATGTGGTTTTTGTCCTTTTTGTTAATGTAGATGATGTTGATGGATTTTCTAATATTGTACCATCCTTGCATCCCTGGAATAAATCCTACTTGATCATGATGGATGATCTTTTTGATGTATTCTTGAATTTGTCTTGCTAATAGGGTGTTGTTTCTTTATCCATTCTGCCACTCAGTGTCTTTTGTTTGGTGCATTCAGTCCATTTACATTTAAGGTTATTATTGATATATATGTACTTACTGCCATTTTATTAATTGTTTTCTGTTTGTTTTTGTAGTTCCTCTCTGTTCCTTTCTTCTGTTGTATACTCTTGTTACTTGAGGGTTTTCTTCAGTGTTGTGTTTTGTGTATCTATATTACAGGCTTTAGGTTTTTGGTTACCATATAGGTTCATGGATAGTCTCCTGAATTTGTAACAGTCTATATTAAGTTGATGATCACTCTATTTCAAACACAATCTAAAAGTACTTCTTTTTTCTTCTCATCCTCCTCCATACTTTATGTACTACGTCATGATCTGCATTTTTTGTGTATCCCTTGACAGATTTTATATCTAGTTGGTTTTACTACTTTTTGTTTTAATTTCATACTTGCTTGGTAAGTAATTGGTCTGCTACCTTCACTGTGGATTTATTTTCACTGGTGAAAACTAATTAGTCTAAAGAACATTTCCATCTACAGAAGTCACTTTAACATATCTTCTAATGCTGGTTTAGTGGTGATGAATTCCTTCAGCCTTCATTTATCTGGGAGATTTTTAATCTCTTTCAATTTTGAATGATAATCTTGCTGGTTTGAGGATTCTTGGTTGAAGGTCCTTCTGTTTCAATACATTAAATATTTCATGCCACTGTGTTCTAGCCAGTAAAGTTTCTACTGAGAAGTCTGCTGATAGCCTGATGGGATATCCCTTGTAAGTAATTTTTTTTTTAACTCTGGCTGTTTTCAGTACCCTCTCCTTATCTTTAATCTTTGTCATTTTAATTATTATATGTCTTGGTATTATCTTCCTGGGGTTCCTTTTGTTAGGGGTTCTCTGTAATTCTAGGACCTGTGTGTTTGTTTCCTTCCCTAGATTAAGGAAGTTTTCAGCAATTATTTCTTCAAAGAGACTTTCTACCCCTTTGTCTCTCTCTTTTTCTGGACCCCTGTTATGCAAATATTGTTTTGTTTGTAGTTGTCAAACTGCTCTCTTAGCATTCTCTCATTTCCAGATATTCTTTTTCCTGTTTCTCTGCTTCATTGTGTTCATGTTCTCTAATTTCCATCTCATTGTCTCCTCTATTTGTAGCAATCTTTCTTTCCCTCCAGTGTAGCTCTCATTTCAGTTACTGTATTCTTCAGCTCTGAGTGGCTCTTTTTCAGCACTGTATCTCTGTTGAAGACCTCCCTGAGATCTTCAATACGTCTCCAACAATCATTGAGCATATTTATGACTGTTACTTTGAAATCCATATGAAGAAGATTGGTGATCTCCGTTTCATTTAGCCCTCTTTCTGCTGTCTTATCCTGTAATTTTGTTTGAAACATATTCCTCTGTGGTGTTTTGTTAGGGTTTCTATGTTTCTTCCTTTGAATTAGATAGATCTGCTATGCTTCCTGGTCTAGAGAGTAATGGCTTTATGAAGAAGATGTCCTATGGTGCCCAGAAGCTCAAGACTCTTTATCCTGCAGAGCTTGGTTCTCCTTTGAGGTGGAGCTCCAGTTGCTGTTGGTGGGCTCAAGGTGGGGCTCCCTCTCTGTCTGCCAGCAGTGGCCTATCTCAGTCCACTAATGGTTGCAGCTCGCCTCAGCCGCTGGGATCATTTTGGGCAGGGCTGCTGGGTGAACAGGGTCAGCGGGCTGTCGCCTGGGCACCCCTGGCAGCAGCAGTGGCAGGGTGTATGGCACCGAGCTAGGCCGCCCATGAGGGGAAGGAGCACTAGGAACTGGCTCCTCTGGTGTCTCCCTAGTTAGGCTGAGACAGAACAGAAAAAGCTGAAAAGCTTCCCTCTGCTTGCCAGGCAGCAAAGTCTGACACTGGGCCAAGCAAGTGGCCAGGTGGGTGGGTGAACAGGGAATCACCTCATGGCTGAGCTGCCAGCAAGGGGGATAGAGCATTCACACCTCCCACAAGTGCCCGATCTGTTGGGCTGAAGGAGGGCTGGGGAAGTGTCCTCCACCTTCCCTTTCTCTTGCAGAGAGAGCTCTGTCCAACCCTGGCTACTATGACATCCTCCCACTACTGGCAAATCTTTCAAACTGCTGCCTCTGCTTTGGGTCCAGCAGGGCCAGTAGAGTGTGCCTCTCTTCCACAGGCAGCTGGAGTCTCAGCCTCTCAGAGTGTTTCAACTCTCCTGGTGTCTAGATCTGCTAAAAACCAGAACCCAGTGCATTGTGGATTAGTGTTCCCAGAGTTTGGGGCCAAGTGTGCAGAGTTTCTGAGCGCCTTTTCCCTCTGCTTTCCATTCCTCTTTCTCCCTCCTGTGGGCTGTGATGAGGGAAGGGCTTGGGTCACACTTGGTAGGTCTCTGCCACTTTACCCTTCTCTCTGTGGTCTTCTCTTCTTCACCAGGTGTAGCTGGTCTGTTCTGCAGTCTCCAGGTCATTTTCTGAAGTTGCTTGCTATATTTGCTTTCTTCATGTATGTGTGCAGGAGGAGGTTTCTGCCTTGCGTGCCTACTACACAATCTTTATTCCCCCCTCCTCCTATTTCTTGCTGTCATGTTCTTTATTTGCCTTTAGGCATATGGTTGTTCATTTAGGATGGATTTGTTTCTAGCTTCACTAGTTGTCTTCTATAAGGTGGTTGGTTATATTACCCACTCTACCTTACAGAAGTCCCAATCCCATATTTTATGTGAAGTTTTAGCTCTTGAAAAGCTTTCCATCTTTAGGAATTTACTTTCCCAAGGTCATTAGCTAGTAAGTGATAGAGGGAAAGACTTAAAAGTCTTTAAGGTCTATTCCATCTCCCTTATATTTTGGTTCTTCCTTTCTTAACTATATTTCTGTGTATATGTCTTGAAGATGCATTTTTTCGTATATGATGGCTTAATAGTTTTCTTACCATTACCTCTCATCCGAAGCATTGTTACCTGTTCCCTTAGTTCTGTTTGAGGTTATTTCACCCCAGCTTTAGCCTTTGTTGCAGTGGCCAACATGATGCTGTGGAAAGTATGTGAGTGCTAAGGACCTTTGTCCTAGAGATGTAAGCATAATGCGAACTAATATTAGCAGCCCTTCTGTTTTGGATACCTTGATCAAGTCTCTGTCCCTGGTATTTAATTACCTTCTTAAACTAGAAGGAATATCCATGGAAATAGAAAAGAAACATTTTTAAAAATTCTAATTAGTGATGTTGACTGCTAGGAGAATGGGAAGGATGAGGGCTGAGAAAAAACCATTCTGTTTGTCAGGCAGTTCATTGGTAAAGTAACCATGTAATTGTTTGAACCAGAAGACTTCTGAGGGCAAAGAGGATGCTATTAATAATTACTCTAGTGCAGCAAATGTAAACTGGGAGTGTCAACAGTGTCAGCTCATTGTCTGTGACCTTCAGGGACCCTAAAATCATGGCCACTGTGATGAAGACAGGAACCAGATGTCAGGGAGTTGGTGACTGGGCGGTGAACGGGCGGGGGCTTGTCAGCATCAGCACTCTTTGAAAGTGTTCGGCAGTAAAAGTTCACGGAGTAGAAAGATATTTAGGGGATGAATAAATGGAAATACTTGTGTTTATACAGTAAACTATGAATTTCATAAAATTTTCACATTTCTTTTCCTAAAATACAAATCTGACTAACTTTAATAGAAAGTTCTTGTCTTGTAGCCATCAAATGAAAGACCGAGATGTCCAGAGCTACCACCATTTCCATCATGTTTATCTACAATACACTTCGTTATATTTGTAGTGGTACAAACGGTGTTATTCATTGGTTATATCATGTATAGGTAAGTCTCTAAAATTTGACCCAACATTTTTCTCCATTTGTTTAATTTGAAATACTCAATAAAGACATCTATGTCCATAATAGAACTTACAATGCCTATAAAATCACGCTTACACAAAGCAAATATTATTTCTTATCTATTTCAACTCATAAGAGTGCATGTATAGAAAATATGCTTATCTTAATGTATTTTATACTTTAAAAGGCATTGTGTATTTTAATTTAAAGCAATCCTGTTTCTTTGTGAAGTAAATTACATAGAGGTTTTTTTCTCTCTTTTTCCTTAGGACTCAGCAGGAAGCAGCTGCCAAAAAGTTCTTTTGACCACCAGTTTCATATGTGTACATCATGCGTGTATGTACAAAATGTTGTCTTTTTGAGGGAATTTAAGTATTTAAATTGCTTTATAGCCTAAATTATTAAATTTTGTATAAAATAACTTGATTTGCAGTAAGAATAAACCTTAAAGACAACCACATGTAAATTTGTGCATAGTACATAAATCTATTTAAATGTCAGTGAATTTCTGGCCAGTAAAATATACCCACTGAAAAGAATATTGATAAATAAGAGGGTAAATAATAGAAAATGGGGGCAGCCCCCAATGTGAAAGTCACCTCTGAGTCTGATATTGGAGGTCTCTTTATTTAACTAAATGCACTTGTCCTCCTGCCCTCAAGAATGAGATTTCTCTAAGCTCCCCATTATATTTAGTTGGAAACCAAAGTCTTTTTTTTAGAGGTCAGAATTTCCCATTCTAAGACCCAGTCTTGCAATCCTTTAGTCTAATGTAGCTCCGTTGAAAAATCAAAGAATATTTTGTCTGAGAGCTTTAGGATCTAGATAATAGGCTTCAGAATTTTTACTGAAGTATTTTTTTCCCCTCGGATTATCAATGATATGTTTCACTTTTAAAGGAAATTTTGGGGGAAAATTAAGAGCTGCTCTTTGCCTGAAAAAGCATTTAGGTGAAAACATGCCTCATTTTTAATGGGTATTTTGCCTTGTAATGTGTTCATTTCATGACTGCTCTTACTCTTCAGTGTCTTCTCTTCAACAGTGTCAGCTCATTATGCAAATAATTTTGCATTTATAATTGTAATTTAAGGAATTCATTTATCCTGTTTTATTCAGCTCAGACTGCATGTCCTGAGGATACTTTTAAGTTCATAAAGCTTACCACTACATTCTAGTTCACATCACTGCATACAGCCTGGTGTTTGTGGTGCTTTGGGTACTCATCTAAATCAAGGAGGCTGCAGGAGAAAGAGTGTTAAGATTTTTGAAGGCAAAATTTGAAAAATAGAGTTAATACTTCTGATTATTTTCTTTGAACTAAGGATATTATGAAGTACTTAGTAACCTTGAGATGTCAGACTGGAAGGGGCTGCAGTAGTCTTTGTACATAGTTGTCCAAAGTATACAAGACACAGTCTGTAAATGACATTTTAAAATGCAGGCTTCATTTTGTTTTCACAGCTGACCTATAGACCTTTTTGCTCGCTTCAAAATAGTCTTTCAATAGTGACATGGTTATCTTTCATTTGTCATAGAATCCAAAATAATACTGTTTTTATAAAATAGTACTATTTAATTTTTCCAAGCTTTCATAAATTTACATTTACAGTAAATCACAAGTCATTTACAGATTGGGCTAACTGCCTGAAATCTATATACAAAGACTATGAAGAATTCCGCATTATAGCAATACCTATCTAGTACTGTGTACACAGACAGTCCTGGCACTGCTTTTTGTATTAGCATTTATCCTAGAACACTGAAAAAAGAACATTCTGACTACTCACTGTACTTACGGTCACTTCAACATAGAAAATGTTCACAAGTGTTTCTCCTTTGGAGCATTAACATTTTGAAAATCATGTTCCAGAGACATCATCACCACAGAATTTACTCTTAATCTGTGAAAAAAAATTAATACCTTCAGAAGAATACTTAAGTTGTAGACTGTGAAACTCGGGAAATCCTCTTGAGATAAAAGCCTGCAAAATATCCAGTATTTTAAAATCCATGGTCCCATGTGCCTAAATTTATTGAAAGGAATATCAGATTTAGCCATATACATTTTTCAGACTAAAATTCAAGAGGAACCATTCTGATAATTCCTAATAAGTGGAGACAGCCATTAGGAAAGAAAATGGCATGACTCTTTTTCTGTCTTTTACTTAGTAATCTAATTTGAAAATCATTCAGTAAAGCATTTCACACAGGGTGTTTATAGTATTTGAAATTTGGTTTATTTTCCTCAAAATCATTGACTCCGAGTAGCTCATTTCTAAAGAAAAATGTTTGTGGAAAAACCAATCACACTGCCAGGATTCTTTCATTTCTGTACTATTTTTTATAATTGAATTTGTTAACTTTTCTCACACCAGCAAGTATTTTAAAGGTGCCTTGGATTAAAACAAAGTTGATTTTAAAATTTTAGTATGTCATTGTGCTTATAATGCCACTTCTAAAAATAAATGAAATCATGTAATGGCTTATATACCCTATTTAATGTACCTATTTGTGTTCTAATTGTTTGAATGTTTTATTCAGCTTGAAACTTTACTGTGAAGCTACAAACAGTAAACAAGGGATATCAGTGTTTCTCAAAATGTGGTCCATGGGCTCCTGACGGGCTCATTAAGAGTACAGAGTCCAGGCTCCATTCCAAACCACCTGATTCAAAACTAAGGGGTGGGGCTTCGGAATACCAGTTTTCAACAAGCACCGCAGGTGATCTGAGCACACTAATGTTTGAGAACCACTAAGAAGGGTAGTGAAAAAAAGTTAAAGTGTTGTGTTTTGTCGGTTTTAAGCTGAGCTGAGAGCATAGTGTAACATCTTCATTGTCAATGACATTAGCAAATGTGCACTGACTTCTTTTATACTTAAAATTTGCTTAAGTGTTCTTTTTACTAAAACTCTTGGTTTATTAGCAACTACAAACTAAGCCCAGATTGTTGCCTGTTGCTCTTGGTACTTTGCTTAATGGCTTTTAAATCTACAAAATCATCTTCAGATCGTGGCCAGGCCATGAAAACTTGCTCTCAAAGTTTGTCTGCTAAGTGTTTTGCTTTCCTGATTGTGATCTTTCTGACATTTTATCTCAGACAATTGTACTTTTTGATAACTCGGGGAAAGCAAATTACTTGAACAAGGGATTGCCTGACCAGGTTCATTGCAGAGATACTAATCTTTGTAAAGAACATAAGCAACAGTTGTGAATATGAAGATGTGATTGTCTCCTGTCCATGTGCTTATTGCAGGGAGATGGCGAACAAATAATTATATTGGGGATTTTCTTATTTATAAGATCTAAGGTAAAATCACCACGTGCAACTTTTTAGATCTGTCTGTTGCCTGTTTAATATATTCCTTTTAAAGTTTAAAAGGGTTTTCTATCCACTGTTAATTTCAATTGGATATCACTTTGTCAAGTGTTTTTTCTGATTGTTATTTGATGCTAGCTGGAATTCAAGAAATGACATTGACCTTATTCAAATAAAGAAATATTTTAGTAAATTGACTTTGTCCTTCATTGATCTCAGGTAATAGATAGGTATTTATTTTCCAAATAGGCCCTGATTTGTGATCATATTCCATTTCTCATGTGCCACACGCTCTACCTTAGGTGGCTACCCACTGTGGACTCAGCACATGGAAGCATAAAAAAGAAGCAGAGACAATAATGGATAAATGCTTGCCCTTGCTGGTAATGAAATAATACAGATTCAAACAATGTGTATGATGTTTTCACCTTTAATAACCAAATATTGGGAAAAGAGTAGCTAAGCTAGAACTCAACCACGTAATTCCAATTTAAGGGTCCATGCAGTATAAAAAGGAATAAGGAGGGCTTTGGTGTCAGACAGATCGAGGTTTGAGTCTTGGTTCTGCCACTTCTTAAAGATTATCTCAGTTTCCTCCGCATACTTCCATTGCAGGGCCGGTAGCACTGTAAAGAGTCTTTTAAATTGACTTCAGAAAATGGAATGCAGAGGAGATGGACCCCTCTTCTGCTGTAAACACACAGAAATACTGGATAAAATCAGAAATCAGATAAATTAGGTGGGTTTGAAAGAAATCAGAGGAAACCCGGATCAGGGAGCCTGCTCAGGGAAGGGTGATGGAAACTACGTGTTCTCCATAGACGCTAGTTGGAGGTTTCATCTGGGGCACTAGGGACATGGCCTTGCAGACCTTAGTAAAGACTTGGGATTTTATTCAAACATGGTGAGAAACTTTTGGAGGGGTTATACTTAATGGCCCCATTTCACAAATCCTCGGGTATTTTCCCTTTCTGGAGGAATGAAAGATTCTACACACACAGCAAATAGTTTACTGGATGTCCAAAGGGGAAAGGCCATTGAAATAAATTGAGGAATAAAAGGTTTCAAAGACATGATCCCACTTGAAATGGAATTATCTACTGGGGAGGCAAAGATTTGATTTCACAAAACAGCAGTACCAGGGAGTATTCAGTTGGCACCCTGGTGTAGCTGCCGACTCAGGGTCTCTGTGATGCTTGACGCACCCCACCCCACCCCACCCCCAGCCCGCGGTACACACCCACAGGAAAAGGGAGAGTCTGCTTTTCTAGACTTTGGAGTTTAGAATTGACACTCTCCCCATTAATAATATTTCCTGATCCAAATAAAGTAGAATTTTGATAATAGACTTCAAAATCTAAATAACAAAATTCTAATTTTTATTTGGTTTTTGGTTGGTTGGTTAAGGGACAATAATTAATTCTGATTCAGACCCTTCAAATCTGAGTTTGCTGTAAGTACGACTGGGAATTTCACTTTCTGACCAAAACTGTTATATAGAAAAGATCCTCATCAGATTGTCCTTTTCTTTGGCAAATAAGTGTTTTTAATATAATGAAATCTCTGCCATCTTTTCTAAAGGAGAGCTGTGTTGAACTGAGAAAACAATAGAAACAGGCTGTGGGTTTTACTGTGTATCTGACAATTTCTGTAAGACCTTATTCATTAGTAACACCCCTCAGTGGGGTGAAATACAGTTGATTGTAAATGGTAATTTAGAGATAATGATTGAATATATTAAGTTCCAAACAACACATGAAAAGTGAAAGTGGAGCCAGTATTAATGTATGTTCTTAATCAAAGAGCACAGGGGAAGGTCGTTTCACCCGAAATCGGTCAGTCCTTCAAGTTGAGACCATTCTAGCAACATTTAAAGTAAGTTAGTAAAAGGGAACACATATCTCAAAATACATAAAGCATTTTACACGAAAACCCAAATTTTGTAATTCTGTGCAATCTGAGGGACCACTTCCTGAGGGAATGGCTATGGATAAAATAATCATAGCTGGTATTTCTTCCCTGGGTCCCGCCCCCTCTTGGAGTGCTTTAATTAGATACTAACACAGATTAAAGTCTTAGCCATACTCAGTTTCTCCCTTGACCTGAAGAAATCCATGGCCATTGAGAATCTGGTGTGTTAGAAAACATCCAGTTTTCTCCAAGTACACTGGGGAGCTTACATACAGCACCCAGGAGATGGACTGTATATAAAAGAAAAAGGCTGACCCCATTACATAGTGATGATTTAACTCACATTATTCTTACCTTCTGGACTGAAGCTTGGAAAGTGTCCGCTGCATCGTTTCCATGCAGAAATGTAACATTTTGGGGCAGGAGAAGGCAAAGGTAACCATCCCGTTGGAAACCCAGGGTCACTGGCTTATCTCTGTTGGGTATTTGTGTATAGGATGCAGTAACCCCTAAAGCAGTACGAAATTCAAGCACACTAAAGGGTGATCCTTGCATAGTCCTCGGAGTCCAATGAGATAAAATGGTGGATCAAAGGATTAATTTTGCTTAATGAAGCATTTTGGGTTTTGAGTCTCACTGGACTCAGTTTTCAACAGGATGTTTGTTGTGCTCAAGGGTTCAAATTTGGAAATTCCATTATGGGCATGTAATGTCAGTTCTGATGAACTTAATTGAAACAGGACACTTGATGAAGACCTGCTGCCCTTATAATTTAAAACTTAGAAATGGGTAGTGAGAGTAGATAATGGGAGGGATTTTTGCCTCTGAAATTAGCTCAGTGTATTAATTCAGAAAAGCAGTCTGTTGCATCTGATTGTATGCCTTAGTAATCTGAACCATCTGCTGCTCTGTACTGAGTTCGTCTCTAATCCAGCTTACCGCCACAAACCACTCTTCTCTGTCCTTGTGCCCTTGAGCGGATGAGGCTGTGCAAAGACTACTCTTAAGGGTGTTGCTGTCGCCGAGGGTATTTGGAGGTTTTGTCTTTTTTTTTTCCATCAGGTTTTGTCTTGACTTTTGGTTTTATTTTTCTGGGGCAGAAACAATGGCTTTCTTTATGAAAACTATGATAAGTAACCAGGTAAAGAATTTAGGACTTGGTGGCGGGTCTGAAGAAAAAAAAGAAGAGGGAGGCGCATCCGATCCTGCAGCAGCGCAGGGGATGACTAGGGAGGAGTACGAGGAGTATCAGAAGCAAATGATTGAGGAGAAGTGAGTACACCAGCCCCACTTCCCTTTGAAAGCAAAAGGAAATCAGCTCTGCCCAGAGCTGCAGTCCCCCAGTCTCTCTGCTCTCTAGATGCCTTTGCTTGGGGTGTTTGCCTCCGACCTTAGCAAAGTGCATTCTGCTAAAGTGAACGGTTTCCTAGCGTTGGCAGTTACCGTGTCCTACTTGTATGAATGGAAATGGAGAATGACAAATGAATCTGTATGTCCTAACAAAAGCAGCTTAACACTTGCTGGTCTAGGCACATTTCTGTTCAGATGAAAAATTGTAAGCCTATCTTTACAGTCTTCCTGTAGTTCACTCTCCTAGCAAGGAGAAAGCTTTCAAATTGTAAGAATTCAGACTTTGCTTCTGGAAGGTCTTAACATATAGTGTAATCTTACTGATCTTACAGGTGCAGAAAAAACCTAGAAAGCACAACATGACAGTTATATCATAACACTTAGCTTCTCAAAGACTATGAATAAATTTGTGGACTGTTTATTATGAGAACTTTAAAGATTGCAGAGAAGTAGAACTATATAATGAATACCTATGACATAAAGTCGACAGTTAATACATTTTGTCATATTTGCTTGTAGATGATTCTTTGGATAGATGATGACAACTATTTTTAAAGTAAGCGATAGACATCATAATACTTCATCTCTAAATACTCCAGCCATGTACCTCCAAAAAACAAAGACATTCTCCTGGCTTTACAAAACGTAATAAAACGAAGTATCAGTTACTTTTCAGTTGGGCATTATGGAATGTATCACCAGCAGTTTTTCACTGCTGAAGACTGATCTTTGAGTGTAATCGATCGTAATTTTTTAAAGTTTTGGAATTAATTTAAGAGGCTTTTAATAATCAACTAAGAATTGAAACATCAGTCTTGAAGTTAAATGTTTATTTTTAAGAAGTACTTAATGAAAGTATTCCTTTTTGCCACCGTGGCTTTTGCTAACGATCAGTTACAGAATAGTTCCCTATGTCCTGTTGCTAAGATAGATGATTGTAGGTATAAGAGGAATGATGACTGTAGTAATGGCCTGGAGAAAGCAGAAAGCATGAAGACCTCCATGTAATGGAAACCTTGTCTCGTGGGGTTTTTTTTTTTCTGAAAGAAAGTATGGCTTATACACTACCTAGAATGTAGTGTGTTCGGCTCTGTGGTAAATGAAAATCAGTTAAAGTAAATGCAACTGCCAAAATGATGTTTGTGCTAAGAGAAAGTTCAGGCAAAAGAAGCAGCATCCTCGAATATTGGCTAGTTTTGCCTGTAGCATGTAAAAAAAAAAAAAAGGATAATGAAACAGAAGTAGAGCAACAGCAACAAATGTTCGCAGCTCAAGTGGGCTCGTAAAGAGAAAATGGCCAGAAATTTGGACTATACACCTGATGGTGTCAAAATATCTGATATGTCCAAGCAGTAAAGCTGGTTGCAGATATGGCCCTGATTAATGTCCCAGTTTTCCATAATTTTGTATCTGGATAGATCAAGACCAAAATGTCCAAATGGTGTGGTCAGTCAGTGGATTGGGGTATTTGCCCACAATTTGGCTTTGTATGTATGTGTATGAATATTATAAATTTATGTAAATTTAAATATTGTAAATTTATAGTATGCTCATCCAAGCTAAGAAATAGTAGCAGGACAATGAGGCAAGCTGCTTCCCCATGTCGAGAGGCATGACTTCTAGTCCATTGCTCGAGTTGTCAGTAGCTTCATCTCCTAGAATGCAACATGAAGAAGTAGGCACCAAAAATGATTCATCACAATAGAAAGAGCTATTGGCCCCATGGTTTGTATAATCACTAAAATGAATATTCACAAACAAAAGTCTCCTCAATCCTCATCATTTGAGAAAGGTTGTGGGGTTGACTTAATTGTAAACTATAAACTACTTAACGTACTTTACTGAACATTCATTTTTATTTCACATCTATGTTTGCTTTTGTTTGCCACTGGTAACATTAGTGCTGAAAGAGGTATACACCTAAATAAAATATTTGGAAATGTCCAACTAAAACAATTCTCCATTTATCCCTCCATTTCTCTCAATTATATTAAACTGTCCCTTTACCTTAGTTTTTTAATATTATGTTATGGTACCATTTGTAACTTGAACTTTGATTTGTATCACAGACCTAAATATAAAAACTCAAATTATAAAGCATTTAGGAAAAAAAAACAATCTCTTTACAACTTGGAAGTAGGCAGGGATTTCTTAAACATGACTCTGGAATCAATAACCACAAAAATTTTAAATGATAAATTGGACTTTATCAAAACTAAAAACTTTTGTGCCTGAAAAGATACCATTAAGAAAACAAAGACACGTCACAGACTGAGAGAAAATATTTGCAAGGCATCTGACAAAGGACTGGGGTCTAGGATATATAAAGAATTTCTACAACTCAATAAAAAAAAATTAGGCAAAGAACAAATACTTCACAAAGATATACAAATGGCCAATTAGTACATGAGAAAGCTGCCCCAAATAATTAGTCATCATGGACATGAAAATTTAAATCATACAAGGTACTAACACACACACATGGCTAAAATTAAAAAGACACCATACCAAATGTTGGTCAGAATGTGGAACAACTGGAACTCTTGTTCTGATGGATGAGATGTTAAGTAGTACAACACTTGGGGAAAGGTCAGACAGTTGCTTATAAAACTAAACCAAATTTCCCTATATATAACTCCCCAGTTCCATGTCTAGGTAATTAACCTAGGAGAAATGAATCTATGTCCACAAAAAGACATTTTAAAATGTTCATAGCAACTTCATTCATAGTTGCCCCAAATTGAAGATAGTCCCATTGTCCATCAACAGGAGAATGAACGAACAAATGTGGTATATTTGTACAGTACAATACATTCAGTAATAAAATGCAACAGGCTACTGATAAATAAAACAACCTTGACAAATCTCAAAAGTTTTTATGCTGAGTGAAAGAGGCCTTACACAAAAGAATGTAGTGTACAGTTCTATTCATACGAAGTTCTAGAACAGGCAAGACCAATCTATGGTGGATCAAGGATAGTGGTTGCCTCTAGGACTGGGGAGCAGGTACTAATTGGGGATGGAGATGAGGGAACTTTCTCAGGGGACAGTAATGTTTTTTTATGTCTCAATAGGGGTTTGGGTTATACACAAATAGAATAGGAAAACTAGATACACAATAGATACAGGTATGTATGCATATGTGGATGTACGTGTATATACATACATGAGATTTACTATAAGGAATTGACTCATGATTACAGAGGCTAAGAAATCCCAGCATCTGCCATCTGCAAACTGCAGACCCAGGGAAAGTCGGTGTAATTCTGAGGACCAGAGGGCTGTCTCAGCTCCAGCAGACAGCAGAGAGGGAGTGCATTCTCCCTGGCGCCTTCTTGTTGTACTCAAACCCTCAGTGACTGGATAATGCCACCCACACTGGGGAGGGTAATCTGCCTTACTCAGTCCGCAAATTTAAGTCCTGCTCTCATTAGGAAACCCCCAGACATACCCAGAAGTAATCTGAGCACCCAATGACCTGGTCAAGTTGACACATAAAATGAACCATCACAGGACATTGAAGCCTGTGCATTTAATTGTACACAAAAATCTTCCCTCTAAAAAAACCAAAATGATGAGCTATAAACATATTTAACTGTAGTTAATGTTACGCATCTTGCAGTGTTTGGGGCAAGAGTACTGATGTCTACAATTTAGAAAAGCATCAAAGAAAAGATGGATAATGGGATAGAGGAATAGATGATAAAATGTACAGTAAGATGGCAATTGTAGAATCTAGATGTTGAGTATATGAGTTTCACTAAAATGCTTTCAACATTTCTGTATGTTTGAAAATTTTCCTATTAAAATATTGGGGGGGAAATATCTGCTTCGGCCCATGCCATTGGTCACCAATCTCTTGGGCAAGTCACTCTATTTCCCTCTCCAATACAAACAAGCTGAACCCAGCGTGTTCTCATGCCTATGCCAGGCTTGGCGTTTGAGGAAGGCAGTGAGCACAGGTACTGCCTGAGCCCAGGGCCCAGTGATCAGTAGTTCAGTCTGGTTGCTTCAGATCAGCCCCTCCTGCAGTTAGCCTTCTTAGGTGGTTAAAATTGAAGAACTTGAAGTCAGGAAAACAAACAATTTAGCTACCTGAGAATGAAAACAGAACATCTATTTTAATGCAAATAATGCTTTATGCAAAGCTGCTTCACCAAACCCTGCAGCAAAAATCCCACCTGGCCTCACATGGGCCAAACGCAGAATGCTATTGGGGCTCCACAAGCCCTCTTTCTCCATCTCTTGCCATTGCTTCTATCTCCCTAAGGCTGCTTGGTTCTTCTTCCTCAGCTGTCAGCTCTCTCCTGTCTCCACTGCTCAGACCACAGGGCCAGTGGAAAATGGCAGCCCATGGCTTCCAAGTTCACCTGCTAATAGCTGCAGCCAAGTTCAAGGCTCTGTCTCTCTCAGTCCCATTCCCAAAGAAGCTGCATTTCTCTTCTTGGTCCAACCCAGTATAGCCAGAGGGCAGGGCCATGTGCATAAATCTGGCCCCCAGTAATGCACTTCTGTGGGCAGCTGGCAGAGTAGGCAGCTATTGTGAGCCTTGCAGACATCTCCACAGGTGTTGGCTTCTGTCTAGATGATCGTGGTGAGCAAGGAAGTCCATTTCAAACCAGCATAATCATGAGTCCAGTTAGCCTGTCCCCAGAGCATTATAGAAATCTACCCTACCTTGTCTGTGACAATAAAGGGAAAGAGGCTTCTATTACATCCCCAAATACTATGTGCTGCTGAAGGACCCCTAGTGCTGGAGGCTACAACCCTGTTTTAGCTTGAGTAAGAACAGCACATGGAGCTTGTTAAAAATGTAGGTCCCCCTCTCCTGCACCAGGGATTCTGATGCTGTCGGTCTGAGATCAGTCCCAGGGAGCCGCGTTCTTAACAAGCATTCTCTGTGAATCTGATGCTTATGGTCCCGGGTCATACTTAGAGCAACATGATGCAGTCAACTAGACATTAAGATTTACTACCCTGCCCTCTCTTGGGCTGATCATAAAGAGATTCCCAAAATCAAGTTATCTTTGGGATTTAGGGATCTGTGCTGAGTTGTGATAGAATGGCAGAGCAGCAGATGTAGGAAAAACTCCGTTTCTCAGGTGTCTGCAGACAGCTGGGACTCAGAAGGTGTGTCCCAGAGTCTGGCTCCTCTGAACAGGGCTGGAATGCCCTTAGCTCTCTATGTCCTTTGATCCTTTATTCTATTCTTTTACTTTTAGGATGGAAAGAGATGCCGCATTTACACAAAAAAAGGCAGAGAGGGCATGCCTCAGAGTTCATCTCAGAGAAAAGTACAGACTCCCAAAGGTGAGACACTCTTTAACACAATAAACATCCAATGGTTTCTTAAAAAATGGAGAATGTTTGATTATCAGCAAAGGCTCATACTCATGAATGCATATATATACATATATATGTATATATGAATATGTAAATATATGTATATATGTTTTAATGGCATCATTTGATGTAGTGAAAAAGGCATTGAACTAGTTCATAAAAATCAGATTCCAATCATTTAACCTCTATCAACTTCCATTTCCCCTCAACAAAATGGAGTTCATACTATAGATAACATTGTAATGTAAATCTATGCAAAGACTATAGAACTTCTGTACATAAAATACACAGTGATGATAATCATAGCTGGCCTTTCCTGAGCTGGTTCTAAGTGCCAGGCACTGCTCGCTTTAAGTGCATTGCGCATGTCAATTCATTTAATCCTCAAAATGGTCCTTGCTGCCTGATTCTGTTACCACCTCCATCCTACAGTAGGGGAAACAGAAGCAGGAAGGACCCTCCTGCCAAGGGCCGCACAGCCCGGACAGGCCGAGCCCAGGGTGTGGTCCAGCTCCGTGGAGATGAGTGGAGATGACGCAGTATTGATGGTCATCCCCTCGCACCGCCTACCCACCTCAGTGCTGGCTGAGAGGGCCAGACGCCTGGAGGCTTTGGCTGAGTAGTTGCTTTACTGGTAGGAAGAGGATGTGTGGACATGCTACGGCAGGGCCCGGGTGCACTGTTCCGGTGGCTCCCCGGCAGGTCTCTGCCAAAGCTGACTTCAGAAGCTACACGGTCTAAAAAGGGAGAGAAGCCCCTGTCCTTGCAAGGTCACGGCTAAAGTCACCAAAGAGTTAAACAGCCCCACCCTGTGGGAGTGTTTGATCCCTAAGATGTCCAAGGAACTGGGTTCTGCTCTTAGGGGGACAAGAAAACCTCACAAAGAAATTTAAACTCATTTCATTTGTAATCAATGGCTTTTGAAGAGAATCCCTTGCTTTTTGCCTCCATGATTCCAGCTTAATACTTTTCCCCACTGTGCCTACGTTTTAGAAGAGTGGAGCGCTTCCAGACACTGTCCCTTCCTCTGCCACTCTGTCTGGTGGATTTCCTGAAGCTCCCTGGGGTGGCATTGGCTGTTTTCACCAATGTGCTCCCCCCAGGCAAGATGGCTGATGCAGAGTCACGCTGCCTGAGCCATGAGTGCATCTGATGAAAGCACCTCCAGTCTGTTTGAAATGAAGCAGAAATTAAATACACACACCCACACATGCACGTGACCAGCTGACCATGTCGCTTCCACAAAGGTGGGGCTTTTCAAGGATTTACTGTTCTGTTGTCCTTTGGGTTTCAATTCCGGCTCAGCCACTCCAACACAGCGCAAACTCAGATGGCCTTTAAAATATCTTAGCCTCAGTTTCCTCATCTGTGAAATGGGGCAATGATACCTGCTTCATAAGGTCTTTATCTGAGATAATATAATGTACAAATCTAGCACAGCGCCTGGCTAATGGAAAGCATTCAATAGCTTCTTATATTGCTATTATGTCTATGTACAGAAGTCTTATTTCTTGATTATAACAATCAGGGGTCTTGAAGCCCTTGGGTAAGCACACTGATGTGTATAAACAATGTAACAACTCGAGGCCCCTATGCTTCAAGAATCTTAATCTGTATTTTCTTCCTCAATGGTGAGTCTGTGGTCTTGCCCATGTCCGGATCCCCGGGGATAAACACCTTCAGGCTTCACAGCATGGTTCTGATGCTCTTCAGAGAAAAAAAAATTCCCAGTCTCTGAGCCAAGCTGTCCTTGGGAACAAAAGCCTTTCCAGCAGAAACTATGGAAAGAGGAAGGAATTATAGCCATGCAATATGCATGGTCATACCCCTCTCCGAGAGGGACAGGCCCCGGGTGGCAGAGTGTGTGTGCTTCTCCCTGAAGCCCCTGAGGGAAGGCCGGGGGCAGGGAGGAAAGGCGGATAAACTCTGAAAGTGGAGCCCAGCATCTTTCACTCATAATTTACCAATGCTCATCCACCCCCTTTTCTATCACTGTTTCAAATGCCTAATGCATGAGACCTCACCTGCCTTTCCTCATAGACCCTGAAAGAGACCTTTGAGTTTATCTAAGAATCTAATACCACTGCCACTTTTTAGCTTGAGGAAACTGCAGCCCTGGGGCTTGAGTAGCTTTGGAAAAACCTACAGAGTGACAGCAGCTGGAGTGGAACTCAGGCCTCTCAGCCATGAAAAAGAGAGACTTGCTCCCAGAAGGATGTGAACACAGCTCCCTCGGGCCCCAAGGTCTCTGTTCTTTCTACTCTTAATATTGGAGGCACCCCAAAAGTTTTAGTGCAGTTTGAGCTCCATGTGACTTAAACCTGAATGAGACTGTTCCACTAACTCTTCCAGTGAAGTTTCGCACAGCCCCGCCCCGGCAGCTGGCACACAGCTTTTCCTTCTCTTCTGTTGCTGATGGCTTGACTAGAGATCTGTGAGTCGCTGACGAAATTCTAAGTAACGTCCAGGTAAACAGATGAGGATGCTTCCTGAAAGCATTCAACACTTAATCCTTCATTGCAATTTACTTGCAGAGGGAATCTGCCTATGGTGTGAAAACTACCAAAAATGCTCACAATACAATTGCCTGCTTTTTGAAGAACACATGGAAATTCTAATCTAATGCACACTATCGGATGGGTAGTAGAAAGTACACCAGCAAAAACCCAGTGCTGTCACTTTGCCCAGTTGACTCAATGCAGTACCTTGTGCTTGAAATCCAGCTCTACCTTTGGGCACCTTCCCTGCCTCCCATGGGTGCTGGGGTCAAATTTCCCAGGCCAAGATCAGCCTCTAGGAGATGGCTTCCTGTTTGTGCAGAGCGGCCACCGCTGTCCAAGCCAGACCCAGGCTTCATTCAGCGTGGAGAGTGCAGTCATGGCTGCTTGCTCTGGGGCAGGACTCCGGATCCCTTGCGCCCCCTAGTGTCCCCAAACACACGGGCAGGCGTGGGCAGCCACAGTGAAATGCAGCAAGCTACCTGGACAGAACTGGCCCTCCTCAGGGACTCTGGGTGGTAGCAGGTGGTGGTGTGGAAACAGAAACAAATGTCTGGAGGTGACTCCTTTTTTTGAAGTCCATTCTTCCCATATTAAGGACCAGATTGTGCATTTTATTCGAAAACAGTTGCTGTGCTAGGGAGCCTAGAAAGGCCTGGTGGCCCGTCCTAGGCACAGCTGTCACAAAACAAGAGGTGGCAGCGCCCATGAAGGACCAGAGTGGAGACCGGCTGGGAGGGGAGCCTGTGAGCAGTGGGATCATCCCAGGGTACGCCAGGACGGAGCCGGGAAATAGGTTTCAGCTGTCTCTGCAACAAGCAGGATGGAGAGGGGCTTTGGAATGACTGATGGTCATCGAGGACAAGTTGAAGGAATTAGAATACTCAGCCTTGAGAGATGACTTTGGGGAGTCATTTCCCAGGCCTTGAATGCCAGGCTTCAATTCTCACACTCTGTCAAGCCAACTCATGTGCAAGGGCTTGTGCTGCTGGCTATTGTTTAAGTGTAACTCTTAGGTTCTTTGAATATGCAAAAGAACCCTCCTCAGTGAGCCTTTAGAATGCCCTCTGAAAACCACAGTGCAACTATAAATTGTAGGTTTTTATCTCCAAGGTGCTCCAATGAAGAGTGGGGAGGCCCTGCCAGGTGAGTCAGCGTCCATGGGCATCACTGTGGTGGGAAAGCTCAAGGCCATGGTACTGGGTCCAATGAGCTGGGGGAAAGGTGAGGGGCTGGGCAGTGCTACACCCTTAACAGCAGCAGGGGTAGGCTGCTGGAGGCCTGGGCCAGGGAGGGGCTGGAAGGTCGGAGAAGGGACAACAGATTTCCAAGCCATTACATGCATCTCCTTCATGGGGCTTGGCATCTTGATTACTCCACTTAATTAATTATGTATCTGATTACTGCAATTTAAAATGGTCATCATTATATATGGTTCTAAAGTGGTTGCTGTGCTAGGGAGCCTAGAAAGGCCCGGTGGCCTCTCCCAGGAGCAGCTGTCACAAAACAAGAGGTGGCAGCGCCCGTGAAGGACCAGAGTGGAGACCGGCTGGGAGGGGAGCCTGTGAGCAGTGGGATCATCCCAGGGTACGCCAGGACAGAGAGCTGGGAAACAGGTTTCACCTGTGTCTGCAACAAGCAGGATGGAGAGGGGCTTTGAAATGACTGACAGTCATTGAGGACACATGCACATAATTATATTTATCATATATATATGATAGGACCAGATTGTGCATATATATATATATAACAGAATATTACTCATCCATAAAAAAGAAGGAAATCCTGTCATTTGCAACATGGATGGATCTTGAGGGCATTGACAGAAAAAGACAAATACTGCTTGGACTTATAGGTGGAATTGAAAAAACGCAAACTCTAGATACAGAGAACAGATTGGTGCTTACCAGAGACAGCGGTGTAGGGGATGAATTGTGTAAAGGGGGTCAAAGGTACAGACTTCTAGTTATAAGATAAATAAATCCTGGGGGTGTAATGTATCAAAAACATCAGTAGGACAAATTGTGTTGTCATTAACGATTAGCGATCACCTTGGGAAAGGTGGGGTCACCTGAGGAGCAGACTCCCCACCCCTGCTCCCTCCACGCTGTCTTCCTGGGACAGTGTGGGTTTCTGGACCACCATGGCCGGCGCGTTGGCTCCTTGACCCCAGGGTCTGCATGGTATTTCTCTTCTTATTAAACTTATTTCTTATGTACAGAAAAGCATGTGCCATAGATGTGCCTAGGCTCACTCAGTGCATCATCTTAAAACTCATGAAAATCAAGGGACTTGCCCAAGTGACGAGCATGGCCCGGAGCCTCCTTATTCTTCACCCAGTCCTTTTGCATGCCCCATCTTCCCCAAACCCCCTCTAAACTAAGAACCCCCACCCAGGATGGCACCCTTGAGAACTGAACACAACTGTCTAAGAAAGCAATAGTGTCGAGCAAGAAGAAACGGTGGTCAGGACCTTACTGGGCTCCTAGTAACACCTTCCTCTCCCTCATGCTGTGCAGGACTCTTAGCCCTGTACTGGCTTATGAAGTCCATATTGGGTAAGCAGCCTACTAATAGTATTAACAGTCCACAGGGAGTGGGACACACTCACCATGTCCTTCACTAACGAGGCATGACCGCCCTGGGTACCTCATTCACAATCCCCTGGGTCATCAGCACAGCGGTAACATAACCAGCAGGAGGTGCTTCTGGACCCTTCCCCTCACCGAGGCCCACAGAGAGCAGATTTGAGGAAAATGACTTCCAGGGAGCCGTCAGGTCTAATGAGGATAATTATGTCACATTTTGGAATTGGAACCGTATTTTCTAAAGAAATTATTTGGCTGGTGTTTCCTGTGAAAAGAGTTTTTTACTCCACTGCTGACCTTGGAAAGGGAACTTGGACTCTGAAATAGAGCAACGTCAGCCCTGGGACTCCAGCAAACAGGAAAAGGTTTCCCTCCTCTCCAAGCTTACTATTCTCTGTTAATTCTCTGACAAATGATACCATTTGTTGTGCCCATGTCTTTGAGTGACCACTTTTGATGGCCGTGATCACCTAAGGAGTCAAATAAGGGCAGTCAGCCAAGGGCGGCCATCTGAAGTATACATTGGAAGCGGTCACTAGCATGTTTATGTACACGTGTCCACTCTAGGTTGATTTCCTCTGGTTTTCAAATGACAGGTAATTAGAGGACTTCAACCATCCGATATCCAGGAAGCTCATGTTAGACTTGGCTTTCACTTCCTGTCCTATATCTTCAGCTTTTCCTCTCCACTGGCCTCTCCTTCCTAAAGGAGGTCAGATGGCTCCCAGCTACAGCAAGCACACAGCACTTTCTGCAGAAACATGCTTTTCTAGGTTATATACAGAAAAGCATATTTTCTGTATATATTTTCTCCCCTCTGTGTCTGCCTCCCACTGCTCCGCTGAAACCCTCCTCCTTCAGATGCTTGGCATTTGTCTCAGCACCGTAAACAGTTCTGTTATGTTCTTCTGGGGTGTCTTTGTCTGCATGTTCATTTAGCACTCACTGGTCATCGCTTCCTCCCTGAAGTCCTCCTCTCCGGACACCACCCTCTGCTTCTCATTCTCCCCAAACCGTTTCTTCTATGGCTTCAGGGGTTACCTTCCCCTGCCAACACCCCAGTTTTGGAATATTCGAGGTCTGCTCTCTTCCCCACTCTAGTCTGTGCATTTGGCCCGGATGGCTGCATCTTGCTGTTACTTTCAGCTACCATCTAGCTGTGTGTTGATGACTTTCAAATATGCACCTACAGCCCACAGCTTCTCCCTTAATTTCACTCTGCTTCTGCCTCTTCCCGGGCACCTCATCGCTCACAACCAGAATGGGCTCCCTCAGCGTCCCCAGCACCCTGCTATCTCCTGCAGGATAGGAGGAGCCTCCTCTGATAGCTCGCCTGCAGCCCATCCCCTAGGTTGGCCACAGGAAGTCACCCTTGACTCTTCCTCCACCCCCCACATCCAGTAAACCACCACATCACCCCAATACCACGTCCTAAACAATTCTCAACTCATCCCAAGTGCAGGCCTCATCATCTCTCACCTCTGTTACTGTAACAGCTCAGAAGTAGTTTTTCAACTTTGAGTCTTGCTTCCCTCAAATCTGCGGAGCAAGCTTTCCAAAATAGAAATCTAATCCTGTTCCTCCCTGTGTAATGAAAATGAAGGCTTACCATGACTTCGGAGAACAAAGTTCAAACCCCTTGGCCTGTGGGCCATGATATGGCCCCTATCTTTCCAGCATCACCTCCTGCTACTCCCTGCCTGGACTATATGTTCACCCTGCTTTGTCCCCCACACCCTGCTCCCTGAAGCCCCTTTCCTTCCTGCAAGACTTTGGTCTAGTGTCACTTCGTCCAGAACCTTCCATGACCTCCTTCTCCACACTTACCACACTGAATGTTCTCAACCAACGAACTGTATGCTCCTTAACAAAAGGGGCTGAGCTTTTAATCTCTGTCCTCAGTGCTTTGCATGGTACTGGACATGAAGAAGTTGTGCACACACACACACACACACACACACACACACACACACACACACACACACACAAAATGTTTGGTGAATGATGGATATTACTGGGGAAAGGGGGGAAAAAAAATCACACACCCAAGAAAACCAGGAGAAAGAATTTCTCTGCTGTAAGAGTTACATTAAAATAAATTTTCATGAAAAGAACAAGCCTGGATTTTACACTATAATTTTACACAAGTACCAAGGTTACATTATATTATAATTAAAATGTCGTATTTCTTCACATAGAGGAAGTAATACGTTTTAAATAAAGCCACAAGATTCCTTCTAAAAACAAACGTGCCCCTCTCCCTAGACAATTCAAAATGCGTGTGTAAGAGGAGCCAAATTAATAAGAGAAAACAGTTCCACAATGGACCCTAATCCTATTAATGGAATTGTCAGTCTAGGTTAGTCATTGAAAAACAATGTCCTGCTCCCTGCTGAGTCAGACGAGTTAGTTACACCTGCTGTTTGTCTGCTGTGTTACGGGCACGTTCTTTTGGAATAAATATGAAGGTAGAAGAAAACCTATCTATCAACAGAGTTCTCTTTAAACGTGTCACATTAGAAGCTCTGTGAGAACTGAATTTAAAACTTGCCTCTTAGAAGATGATTCTCTGAACCTTTGCCGCTCCTCCCTTAAGCGCTCTTGGGGCTGCCCAGCGGGGCCTGAGGCCCTGAACCCTCCTGCTTGCGAGCAGCTGTCTCTGGAGGCAGGGCTGGGAGGCCAGCAGATGCCCTGGCAGGGGCTTCTCTTCCTTCTCCTCCTCTTCCTGCTGCAGTTCAGTGACCTCCTCCTCCTCGGGGTCCGTGGGTGCAGCAGGCCACATGCACATACAAGCCACATCAGCCTTCGCACTTCATCCTCACGACCGCCCTGTAATGTAGGTAGATGCTATTTCCCCTTCACATATAAGAGCACTGCTGGAAGAAGGGAAGTGACTTCCCAAGGTCACACAGCCATAAATGGCAAAGCTCAGTAAGACTCCAAAGCAGATCTGACCCCACTGGCTGTATTTTCCTGCGAGGCCAGCAGTGCAGCTCCATTCTCATCCCCGAACAAGCTGAATGGCATACAGGCAGAGGTGTTCATCTCTCAGACCTCGGTGTCCTCACCAGCAAATGAGAGGCGTGGATAAGTGACCTCTAAGAGCGCCTTGGGTGTCTACAAAATGACCTCATACAGGAAAGAAGTGTAAGAAGAGCACGGCTGGTACCTAGAAATTCTCAATCCATGTGGAGGCCCTACACATGCACACTCTCAATCAGAGAAGTCATATCCACACCTCCTGTCTATTCTGGACGTGCTGAGGGCTGTCGAAGTAGCTAAAGAGGCTAGCACGGGGGGCTGTAGCAGAAGTTGTAGCCGCAAGCCCCGGCAAGGGTCTCAACACTGCTCAGATATTAGAACCACCTGGGAAGCTTTGTAAAACCCTTGTTGCCCAGACCCCTGCAGTCAAATCTCCGGGGTGGGTGCTGGCTATTGGTACTTCCTCTGCTTCACAAGGGATTCAGGGAACAGAGGTCGAGAACCCAGGGGGACAGAACATAAACTTGGCTCTGTCCTTCGGCAGCAACTGGTCAGAGCAAGCTGAGTGAGTCTGCCGAGGCCTGGCCCCCGAAGGGCCACTCCAACTTCGCTCCTGGTCTGGCCTGGAACCCCCTTACTTCAGCAAAGCAGGCCACGCTCGGTGTGCTTTCTATGGATGTGTGGACTGGCTGTGTTCTTTTCTCTCTGTCCCACGACCCTGATGCCTTGTAAACCGCAGCAGGATAGAAGCAAGGGGTTGCTGTCGCCTACAAGCCTCACCTGTAACCAGAGCAGTGAGGGCTGGTTTGTGAAGACAAGTGACTGCGGAAGTTAATGAACCTCACAAATCTAACAGTAGATCAACTTGTCAAAGTGAAAGAAATCTATTCATCTAGCTGTTTGGCACCACGTAGACTAAAAGCAAACAAACAAACCAAAGCTAAAATCAAATCTACTTATTATCAAACAAGTTGATGCCTGCTTATTCACCCAGTTTGACTGACTATAGACTCTAACGAGTAGTGCACGCTCAGCTTTTTGACTGTGTAACCGTCTAGGATATGATGGTTTGTTGTCATGTCTCAAGTTTGGTATAAGATGAAGGTGACTTTATCAAGATCCAAGGCATCGGGTCTGAATCCTTGGACCCGATGGTGGGAGGCCAGAAATCTGTCCCAGAAGATAACAATGGCAGGATAGGGGGCTATTTAAATAATGGGGCATTCAGCACTGGCCATAAAGATTATAAATCTGGTTAAAAACCAAGAGATTAAAACTGATACTGGTCAGCCAGCATAAAAATAATTAACTCTTAGCTGCATTAAACAATATCCCGAATTGATGAGATTTCAGGGAATGAGAAGACCTCCGAAACAGAACCCCTAAGAATGAAGTACAACCTCTAAGCCCCCTAATTGTAAGCGGGTTCACTCACTCACTCAGTCATCCATTCATTCATTCACACCAACGTTCTCAGGACAAGCCTCCTGCTTCCCTAGAGCTGGTTCGTATTGCCTGGAACTGCACTTGCGTTTTGGGTGAACTGTGTCAAAATATTCCTGGCCTCCCCAAGCTAAGATGTGTCAGCCAGCAGGCAGCAGAAAGTCTGGACAAGACATTCATCGTCTGGATTGTAGACAGGGCCCGATCAGCATGGCGGTTCGTTAGGCAAGAAAGAGGCAAAGATGTCCAGGGCTGCTGTATGAATCCCATTCAGGCTCCGTGATTGCTCGCTCTGTTCCGGGTCTATCTCTGCCACCCTCTGTTCCACTGTCCACGCTTTCTCTCTCCCAGGGAACCTTTCAGCAGGGACCCTGACACCAAGCTGCCCTTTTCCTTGAAAACCTCAGTGCCCGCCACCAAGCATGTCCAGGGTAGAGATGCTTACAAGGCCATTTCCAGCCTGGCTCCTTCGATCTGCTCGGTAACCTCGGAGGGGGCCCCTGGGGCATCAGCCCTCTGAGGTGACTTGCCAAGTTCATGCAGTGGGCAAATGTCAAAGCTGGGACTCGAACCCAGGTCTCCTGACTCCAAATTCCACAGTCTTTCCCTGGCCATAGCCACCCCTGAAGGTAACAGTCTGAGTCACCTGCAGAGAGCTGTGGAAGGCTCAGACCCCTTTTTACAAATGGGACCCTGAGCCCTGGCCTCTTCCATATCTGGGATAGCTCACTCGGGGACCCAGTGCTAATGAGGCGGGGGGCCCAGGTTTAATTCCAAAGGGCTTCATTTTGTCCTCTAGCCACCCACCGGCCCTGGCTGGTTGTCCTACCTTTAGTCATAGGGTGTCCACAGCACAGGCTACAGGCCAGGGAAATCGATTCCCATGCTAGAACCAACCGTGCTGATGATGGGCAGTCAGTAGCATTGCCTTTCTGAACGGACAGTGATTACAGGACAGTCTGACCACAGCCACCGACCACACCCACTGCTGCCGTCAGGTTGCACAGCTGGGCCCACCTGCCTTGGGCCCCACACTTCACAGGCACCCCCCTCTGTCCCTCTGGCCACACTCCTTCACAAGGTGTGAAAAGTCAGCAGGGTCAAAGGCCCAGGCCTGCTCAGAGCCCACACTTTCTTCTGGACCACACTCAGGCCGCCCAGGATACCCAGTTCCCTGCCCAGATGTATTCTGCACAGGCCCCTTCAGCAGGCCGGGACTTCAGATAACCCTGAGCCAGGAGTCGGGGGGCGCAAAGCCTGCAGAGCAGGGCAGGGGGCCGTGTACTGGTTCCCCGTGAGGGGCAGAGCCAGCGACTAGGAAAAAGAGGACCGGGCCATGAGCCTGGGACTTCTATCAGTACGCTCCCTCTGGGCTCCACAAACCTTAGAGTGGGCCTGACAAAGGGTAAGAGAAGCCTGAGTCCTCCAGGTGGCTTTCTCCCAGCATTGAGGGCCTAGTGCCTAATGGGAAATGAAAACACCCAACTTGCTAGGAAAAATGAGCCTGTGGAGCAAAGGTGGGGACCATTCCTAGGCCAGAGGTAAGGGCAAAGAGAGCATGGTTTCTGATGGGGCTGGCCACCCTGTGAGCAGCCATGATCATCCAGTGCGAATCCAGACCCGCTTCTCAGGGTTCTTATGTTTATGAATAGCTACTGCCAGCTGACTGCTTAATATACTCCAAAGAATTCAGGTATCACCTAATATTCCATATAACTCTAAGGAATCCCAATTTATAGATAAGGAAATAATAGGATACCAATTTATCGTTAAGGAAATAAAGCTCAGAGAGGTTGTATAGGTGCCCAAGGTCACACAGCTTGTAAGTGGTGGTGTAACCTTCACTCTCAGGCTGTCCGATTCTGACCCTCTAGTCTTGCCCCTCCCCAATGGAGGCGTAAAGCTTAATTAGTCAGTAGCTACTAAAATAGAACTCTTTACAGCAAAGAGGACCTGCACATTTCAGTATTGCTAAGGCTGTTGTAGTCCCTGAAATCAGGCTCACTGAATCGTTAAATAAGCATTGATTGTCTGCTTGCCAGATACTCCCCTGGGTCCTGAGACTTATAGATGAGTAAATCATAGCCTGTCTTCAAGGAGCGTGGGGCAGTGGTTCTTCAACTTTAGGCGCTGGGAGCCACAGATTCTGCTGCCCTGGGGACCCCATTCTGGGAACCACTTTGATAGCAGCTGTGTCCATCAAGACCTCCATTGTGAATTGTGAGGCAAAGGGGAGCCCCCTGCTCTCCCTTCCCTGGGCAAGTGGAATGAAGAGAAGATAAACTTCAGTGTTCTCCTTGAAGGAGGAAACCATTCAAGAGGTAGCGCGCCAAGGTCGCCGGTGAAGAGGGGCAGGGAGCTCTGCCGTGAGCCCTCCGGAGAGTACCGGGTCTCCCTGAGCACCAGCCAGCTGGCTCGCTGCCCTTTGCCCCTCTGACGCCTGTCCCTCCAGGCCCACAGCAGCTAACAGTCCAGGTCTGAACTGGATGACATCCTCAGAGATCTCATTACCAACCAAAGGGGCGGTGGAGGGGATGCCCAAATTCCCAGGAGCAACTTTTCAAATCATGCACACTGCATTTTGGGTGCATAAGTGAGGGCAGAGGTCCTACACTTACCTGAACTGAGAGGCACCAGGCTGAAGCCTGCATTTCCTCTCCTCTCTGAAAAAATTCCCAGAGGATGATCAGCAAGGACTGCAACCTCTAGGGTAGGTAAATAAAAAATAAATAGAAATGGAGGCTTGGCTGGAAGCTCTTGAGGATTAACTAACTAATTAATCCCACAACAGTTTGACAAGGAACTAATTAATCCATTAAGCACATTGAGGGGCCTTGGCCTGGCCAAGTGCAGGGAGAGGCTTCTCTCCCCTCTGGAGACTGACGCTGAGAGGGGCCCTTCCTTCCCAGAGGTCTTCAGGGAGGGCCTGCATGAGGACCGTCCCCCAGGGCGCTGGCTGCTGCAACAGAGGCCTGCCTCCCAGCTTCTGGAGCCAGGCCTACTGTCCCTGCCCAGAGAACCAAATAAAAGAAGGCGCTCTCAGGGATCAATAAGAGAAGTAGGGAGCCACGGGCCTCAGATGTGGGAAAGCCCTCGGGGATGCACTTTACAGATGGAGAATGAAGTATACGCATTCCCTCGGCTCGCTGTTTAGACCCAGAGACAACCCATGTTTGTTTATAATCATTTCCACTCTGCACCCAGATGGCAGGGGGATTCATAACCTCCTTGTAGGTGTCGAATTGAACTGCATCTGGGAACTCAGCAGGTACCAAAATCTTTCTAAAATCAAGTGTTCTGATTAAGACTAAGATGATCATTTTTATCTTTCTGTGACTTTTCATGCGCTTTGGTCACGACCTATGGAGGTGGGTCGGGTCCTAAAGTTTGCTGAGGTCTTTCACTTGTTTTTCTGATGTCCTCTTTGATCCTCTGTGCCCCCGGAGCCCGGTTTGCCTCCTGTTAGGCCTGATCTCCGCAACTCATCTAAGAGCAGGCCTCTGGGACTATAAACTACCCTTCCGTTTCCCAGAGAAACCTTTTCTTTAGATTCTTCTCCCTCATTACAAAGCAAAGTACTTTACAGCCAGAGGGTTTTCTAAGATGAGGAGTATGCACTAAGGCATTCTGGAAGATCCGCACCTAGAATCATGGACCTGAATGTGCAAGGCAAACCAGGTGGTAGCACCGGGACGCGGTCAGCATGCGGAGTTGAGCCGTACCACTGACAACACACTTAATAGCCAGTGTGTGCCAGACTCATTCACGGACGCTAAGAATGTAAGGTTGTATTTGACATGATTCTGTGCCCACCAGGGGACCTGTGGCTATTAGATGGGAGGGAAGGGGCAATGGTTAAGCCGAAGTGGCCACTAAAGACTGATGACTGAAATGACAGAGCGCTGTCTGGCCGCTCAAACCCCACCGTCCAGAGCAGGACCAGCCAAGGCCACTGAGGCAGAGCCCGGGGCTGAGACTTTGCAAAGCTTGCAAAACTACCCTGAGCAGAGTTGGTGTGCGATTCTCAAGCTCTACAGATGTGAGCAGGGACGGAGAGTGCTTCTAAAACACAGATCGCTGTACCACACCTGAGTGGGGCCTGGGAACTTGCCTTTCTAACACGTTCCTAGATGATGTCAATGCTGCTGCATCCAGGGACTGCGCTTTGAGAACCACTGTGCTAGAGGGTTCTGACTCGCCTAAGGAGCAGTGAAGAAGGGGTGTCTCAACCAGAGCCTGCGGCCCTGGTGACTGCTACCAGGCCCAGGCCCTGCTGAGAGATGGCCAAGCATTCAGTTCGCTGCATTCATCCTGGGCAGCAGCTTTTCCTGCTGCTTTCAACATTGGGTTTTTTGTTTGTTTTGAAGTCGTTCATCTATCTCTGTTTTTCACATAGAGTGAAATGGATGAGAATCAAATCCATATGGCTGGGGACGATGTGGATTTGCCTGAAGATCTCCAGAAAATGGTAGATGAAGATCAAGAAGAAGAAGAGGATAAGGATTCTATTCTCAGGCAGTTACAGAATCTTCAGAACATGGACTTGGAGACCATCAAAGAAAAAGCCCAGGCCACCTTCACAGAAATCAAGCAGACTGCAGAGCAGAAGTGCTCTGTGATGTGAGGGGCAGGGCAGGCGTGGAGTAGGGGACCAGGGCGAGGCAGAGATGACGTGGCACCTCGAGAAGCATACACATTAACGTAGTGAACACACTTAGAAAAACCATGATGATAAACTCTCTATAAACAGGCAGACAGCAGCTTGATGTTCTAAATGTTCCTGGTAGAGCATTTAGCTAGCACCTTGCAGAAGGAAACATACTTTCCTTTTAGTTGCAAATGTGGCTAAGTATGAAATTTCCTTTGTGAATGATGCAGAACATATATCTGCTTAAAGATCTTAGGGATAGCCAGGAAGAAACAAAAGCAACTGGCATATCCTCTCCGATTTCCTGCCTTAGAGGGCGAAGTCTCACCCTGTCTAACCATTAGCTTGACTCCAGGTCCTTGCAGAGAAAGACGTAGAGGGTCAGGGTGCCCACCAGGAGCCTTGGCTGCAGGCTGAAGGGCAAAGATCACACCGCCTCTTATTCCCAGGCTTCTTGATGTTTGTCATTGATGCTTCTCATCACCTTTGGCTCTTAGACAGTTCAAAGCCAAAGTGTAGCAGCAAGGATATGGTGAAAGATGAAAAACTAAGGCAGAGAATAGACTTCACCAGCCCCTTGCAAGCTGTGAAGCAAGAGGCAGGGGGACACTTGGGGAAGGTATTTCTGTTTCTGCATTCCACATTTTCTCCTCTTGTCTGAACTTGGAGATGGCAATGGGGACAAAGCTTGTGGGCAAATAGGGAGCACTGAGAAGTTAAATCAAGCCCCCCATGTCTCTGTTTTCCCCTCTCCTCCTCCTTCTCTCCCCTTCTTGCCCTCTCTTCCCAGCTCTCCTTCTTTCTCCTCTCCTGCCCTTCCCCACCCATCCCTTCAGACTAGCTCCCAATAAATCATGCTGTCATTCTGTGCCACAGTCTTCTGGGTTGTACACAGATTTCTTTTTCCTAATGTTTGCTGTCTTTCCAAGGGAATTATTCAAAAAACTTGAATATTTACCTCTGAAACGTGGAGCTATCTAAAGCCAGTCAAACCAAAATGAAATCCTGGTTTTTCAATGAATCTGTTCATAGATTAACTATGCTTGAAGAAAAATGTTAGCAAGAAGAATTTCTTTACCAGAGGAGAAGGGAGCTAAGACCAGATACTTAGGGTCTAACCTGTTCTAACCAGAATTCCTGAATGTGTTTTACAAGAAAAATTTAATGTAAAATTATTAGGGGTACAGAACCTATGATCCTTGGCAAAGTTTTGCCCCTTTTGGAAGTTCCTGGGAGAATATTGGTGTAATGCTCAGGGCTAATCAGCCTTGAGTCCATGGTCTTTGTCCATTCTAGCTGCTATAACAAATTACCATAGACTAGGTGGTTTATGAACAACAAATAATTCTGGAGGCTGGAAGGCTGAGATCAGGGTGCCAGCAGAGCTAGGGTGGGGAGGGCACCCTGTGTTGTAGAATTCTCATTTTATCCACATGGTGGAAAGGATAAGGGAGCTCTGTGGGGTCTCCTTTATGAAGATCACTAATCTCATTCTAATCATCTCCCAGAGGCCCCATGTCCTAATACCATCACCTCGGAGATTAGGATTCAACATATGAATTCGTGGGGGGACACAATTCACCCCATAGTGTCCACAAACCCCAGTTACCATAGATACATTTTAAAATCATGCTTATCTTTTATTAGAACTGGCATGTGAGTTACAATTTGTTTTATAGCAGACACTTTAAAATACTCACAATTTTTAAAGCTTTAAAACAATGGAAACGATTAATTATCAGCTCAGTGTCTGACTGTGCCCTGTAACTGGTGGAGTGGTGGGATGGAGAGGCAGCACATGTGGCCTCCTGTTTGTACTTTTGTTGTGACATAAAATACTGTGGCTGCCAAATTATTCCCGAGACTGGCTGCAGGATGGCATAAAAGACTTGCTTTCTTGTACAAGATGCAGTCAGTGCCACTAACGATATCAATAAACGAGCACTTTATTTTGACAACCAAAATTACTCTAGTACCATTTTGGTCCCTGCCCAGTGGAATGCATAGCTGCTAGAAGACTCTAGCCATGGTTACCTGGCCCATAGCAGACCACAGCATACCAGACAGCCCCTTGCCAACACATGCGACAGGTGTAAGGGGTCGGGGCAGCCAGGGCCTGTATTACGGCATTCCAAAGCCCTTTTTCCCTCTCGCAGAAGGTGGTAGCTGTACCATGTGATGAACACAAAGGGGTCTTCCTTCACCAAAACCAGAGAACCCAACAGTCCTAAAGAAATAGGCAGCAATCTATCCTAAACTCCCATAAATAAGGTAATAAAGGAACCCCTTCCATACCACCCCATTCGAGCCTCAGCTGAAAGCCTCCAGCGGTACAGAATCTGCTGCTCCACGGGATTCCTGCCGCTAACCTTTCCATCTGCGGACATGGTTAACTGTTAGAATACCTTTCCTTTTCTCAAGTTGAAATTGGCTGTGTTTTTGACCCATTTGTCAAAGCTTTACAGATATGCCTAAATTCCCACTCAAGCTTAGATGATGTCCCCACCCAGCTTTCTCTTTTCCAGGTAAGACAACCTTACTTCTTTTCATCATTCACATCACCGTACTGACACAGGTAAACCTGCTCTGTCACGGTCTGCTCTGATTGTCACTATCCTTGAGTGAAGTCAGCCATGCAGGGAACGGCAAGGCCACCACCGCCTATGCCCTGCCACTGGACTCCAGGCTTGCAGCCATTCCTTCGGGCCAACTGGTAGTCAGGAATGAGGATCCTAACCCCAGTTTAACTCGTGTGTGACCTTGAGCAAATCGTTTGTCTTCTCTGGAAATTCATCTTCTCAATAGTAAAAATGAAGGGGCTGCATTATTTTACATTCTGTGATTCATTCTATGCTTTCAGGGTGGTCAGTACCACATGTAGATTTATCTGGCAGAGTCACATTAGCCTATCATCACTGTCACAGAACTAGGTTTCTGTTGCCCAGATGCCCCAAGGGACAACAGGCCTCAGGGATGGCGAGGGAACAGGGCGTTTGGGTAGGTACTAGCAGGGAGACGGGTCGGGAAGATAGAGAGTCGCCCATGAAGAGAAAATCCAGAGGCCCAGGGAGTGTTTGTTGCCAGGCGTAGGCAGCCGTAATAACCTGGGTGGGCCGCTGGAGAATGAATTCCGAGAAGACAAATTAAATGGACTTTTTGATTTTGCCGAGAGTTAGTCTAGGCCTCAATTGGATATGCGCTCGTGCAGCATAATGAAACATGAGTTCTTCTTTGGAAAACATATTGGCATGGTGAGCTCAGTTATTCAGAGGCCAATGAATCCATTTGTGAGTTATAGAAGCACCTCAGTTTTCACTCCTCAGCTAGACATCTGGCCAAACCACGGCTTCCAAACAGAACCACCAGAGGCAGGAAGCGGAGTGAGATTCAAAATAAACAAACTGGGAGCTTGCAGCTCGTGATAACAGATGATTAGCTCCTACCGGATTAACCTTCCTGCAGGTCACAGCTATAAACTCTCTACCAGATACAAAGAAACAACTGCCTGCAGGCACCAAAGCAGGTCTACTTTGGAGCCCAATGGAATCCACACTTGGAAGGAAGAAAAAGCACTGGTGAGTCTTCCTGTGCTTATAGCTTTCACCTGAGGGCAGACCCCAGTCAGGCCAAGTAAGAGCTGACACAGCCAGAAAACCTGCCGCCAGGTGGGCTCCAAGACGCAGCAGAGTTTGGGGCGGCCACAGTGAGGGCAATTCCCAGCAAGGACAGAGCCAGGGGAGGACAGTCCGAAGTGCTGAGTATAAAGTCTGTTCGTGACACTGGCTGATCCCTCCCCGATGCGTGTGTTCCCCAGACACCAAGCATTGAAGGTCAACAAACTGAACTAAATTCTGTTGTCCACCCAGGGGAAGCGTTTGTAGCCAGCCGCATCTGCCGACGGCTAAACAAACCAATGAAAAGGCTCTTCATAAAAACGTAACTCTGCAAAGTAAGTAGAAGGGAGGAAATAAAATGGAACAAAACAAAACAAAACAGAATAAGCCCCAAAGTTGGTTCTTTAAAAGGATCGGTAAAGTTGACAGACACCTAGGCAGACTGTTCAAGAAAGGCAGTGAGAGCACAAACGACAGACTAGAATCTAGGATGCATATATATTTGTAGATAAATATAAATCAAAATGAAATAAATATGTCAATTATAGTTTAATATACAAACTATAAAGTCTATGCTATAAATGGAAATATATGTAAATATATATAAATACATACCCATATACCCTAGATTCCAGCCTTTTGTCAGGTAAAAAAATATGCAATTCATGTAAATATACATATTTAAAACTTTAACGACTCAGTAATAAAATTGTAAGACATATATTAAAAAAGAAAGGCAAAAAATTTGAACAGAAACTTAACAAAGGAAGACATACACATGGCCAAGCATAGGAAAAGGTGCTCAGTGAAATTGTCAGGGAAATGAGCTAAAACCAATCATAGAATGTCATATTCCACAGACCCACTAGAGTATTTATAATTTTTTAAACTGACCAATGTTGATGAGGATGTGGAGCAATTGGAACTCTCATATATCATCAGAGGAAGATTTAAATATTACAACCACTTTTGTAAAAAGTTCTGACAGTTCCATATAAAAGTAACATACTAAACTACCCTGACCTTCTGGCCTAGCATTCCACTCTTAGAATTTGAAAGCATGTGTCCTCAAAAGATGTATACAAGAGTACACATCAAGAGTGTTCACAGCAGCTTTAATCACACAAGCCAGGAAATAGAACAGTCCCAGTGTCTATCAGCACGTGAATGGATAAACAAGCATGGAATAGTCATACAATGAAATACGACTTAGCAATACAAATGAATGAACCTCTGATATACAGAACAACCTGGATGAATCTCAAATGCGTGAAGCTGAGTGTAGAAGTCTTGCACAAAGAAGTACATGCTATAAGAAATTCTTGAACAGGTAAATTAAGCCATGGTGAAAAATACCGGAACAGTGTTTGACTTTAGGGGAATGGGTGGTGACCCTTGACTGAGAAGGGACATGAGTGAATTTCCTGGGCTGATAGGAAGGGACCATGTCTTGATAGGGGTTTGCTGTAAGAAAGCATATAAGGTGAATGCTTTTGTCGAACTCATTAAATGGTACATGAAGGCTTATGCATTTCACCATATGTATATTTTACTGAAAAAGAGAATCCTTTAAAAATACTGAACTTCAGCTAATGATATGTGTAATGCACTTGTGTATTTGAGAGTGAAATGCACTGAAATCTGCAACTTTAAGAAATAAAAAAAGCAAGGGATTGATGGATAGATGAATAAATAGAACAATATAGCAAAATATTAATTTTAAAATCTAGGTGGTAGGTACTTGGTGTTTGTAATCCCTTTAAATTTATTATGTCTCAGCATGGCAAATATAGCCAATGATTCTGTAACATCTTCCTATGTTGACAGATAGTAACCACATTAGTGGAGGGGGTGGGGGCGATTTAACGATATGGGTAACTGTTGAACTAATGTGTTGTATTCTTGAAACCAATATAAGATTGTATACAATACTTCGATTTAAAAAATTTATTATGTCTTTAAATTTTCTTAGTATATGTTTTATGTTTTATCATTAAATGTTGGGGACAGAATGAATGAACTTTTCCACAGTTAGCAGCACTGGTGAAAAGGTATGATAGAAAGAAATGCTGAAACAAATGGGTGAAATGTAGTTGAGATCCTCTATGCATTTTAAGCTCTCATTTCTTCTCTGTCCAATAATTCCAATAATGGACAGATATTTGTTTCATATTCTTGAATTCATGTGTCTGACTGTCATTTGAGAGCTCAAAGCATTGAACAAAGTCTAAATATCACTCCTACAAAAAATGAAAATTTCTACAAGAATTTCATTATTTCTTGATGCAATTTAAAACCACAAAAATTCAAATGAAATAAATAGAGTCACAGTCTAACCACAGGAATTCTGGAAGGACAGTTTGTGTCTTCTTGTTCTCATAGGCATTTAAAAGACTAGTGATCCTAGTTCAAGTCAAAAGGAGTGTCTTGAATAGACTCAGGTCTATTCAATGTGCCACCAGTCATTCATTCTGTCTCCCTCTTCCTCCTCCTCCTCGCTTCCATGTTTTGATCACAAATACTATCAGCAGATGTTACATTCAAATGTTTCCCTGAAGATATGAGAGATATAAAATAGATTGGCATACATTCACAACATAAATCCCTAGAAAACCTCAACAAGAAATTCCTTCCCCAAGATTATAATGTGGCTATTCCCCATCTCCCCGTACATAAATATATCATTTTTTAATTGAAGTATCATTGATACACAATCTTTTTTTGTTGAAGTATCGTTGATATAGAATCTTAAATTTGCTTCAAATATACAACCATTTTTAATTGTACAATTCTGTGGCTTTAAGTACATTCACACTGTTATGCAACCATCATCACCATCCATCTCCAAAACTTTTTAATCCTCCCATACTGGAACTCTGTACCCATTAAACACTACTCTCCATTCCCTCTTTCCCCTCAGCCTGGCAACCACCATTCTACTTCCAGTCTCTATAAATTTGCCTGCTATAGGAACCTCATATGAGTGGATCATATATTTGTCCTTTTGTTTCTGGCTTATTTCGTTTTGCATTACGTCCTCAAGTTTCACCCATATTGTAGCATGTCCGAATTTCCTTCCTCTTTATGGGTGGATAATATCTCATTTGTGCATATAGACCACATTTTGTTTCTCCATCATCCATCTACCTCTTGGCTATTGTGAGTAATGCCACAATGAACATGAGTGTACAAATACCTATTCTAATCCCTGCTTTCATTTTTGTCCCATTGAAATTGGGTGGAATCCACACAGAACTGGAATTGCTGGATCATCCTTAGCTATTTGTTTAGTTACAAATAGCAGTTTGGAGAGCTACCAAATTTATGCTCAGAGAATGTAATAAAATCTGGCATTATACAACTTAAATTCAAATTCAGAAATCTTGGATTTTTTTCTTTTTTTGCTTTTTAAAAAATCTTTTATTATGGAAAAAAATCTCAAACGTAGTCAAAAGTAGGAATAAAGATAACAAATCCATGTGTACCAAGTTTAGCTTCTTTACCCTACTCTGAAGTGCTGTTATCCTTGAAAAACTATATATTATCATAACTCCATCTATAAATTGAAGACATCGTTCTTAGATGGTGTCTAATTCATGGAGCTAGAGAGAGATAGCAAAATGTACAGTGATGTTTGCTTATTTTCTTAAGTCGTTTCAGAAGCCTTTAAAGACTGCTAAATTGCGTCTCTTTAGAGCTCATTTCTTTAATTTAACGATGCACGTACCCTAAGCTCCCAACGTTTGAATGAAGACTCTCCGGGCCAGCATCTTGAAAACCCTATTGAAAATATGTGGTGGTTAAAGGGGCCTAATTAGACTGGTCAAGATATATAAGACCAGGATTTTTAGGGCCTAACGGGTCAAAGGAGAAAGTACAATAAAAATTGACAAACAAATGTTCATAAAATTGCGGTCAACTGCAAACGTAAAGTAAAGCTAAGAATCTGCAGTAGAGGTACAGAAGCACTTTGGAAGAAGAACGGCATTTTCTACGATGGCGCACCCTGCTAAGAGAGAAGTCGGTGGGGTGGGCTCTGAGCACACTGCAGTGGCATTGCCTGAAGCCCCGTCTCCTCACTGGAGGAACACTCACATCAAAGGCAGTGGAGGAAACCCCAGCCGGTGCTGGAGCTAAGCAAGGCTGGAGTGGGCTGAACTGACTTTTTCCCAACACCTTGGAAATAATTAATAATGTAGAAAAACTGCAGATGACTGATAATAATAATGTGAAAAAAAAGTCTACTTATGCAAATCATAGCTGTCTGAAATTAGACAATCTACGTAACCTGTTTCCTCATCTGTGAAATCGAGTTCCTTGCAGTTTTTCATTGAATCAACCACCATTCTGTGCAACATATGTTCTGGGTGGCTAGGGCTTCAATAGATAAGGGCCCTGTTTCATGCAGATTAGATTCTTATGAGGGGAGACAGGTACCAAACAAATAAACAAATGATAACTAAGCTATGTGGAGTGGAAGTTACTATGTGAGAAAGACAACTACAAGAAGGATCATGTGAATGTTTGGAAGAGGGCATTTCAGGCAGTGAAAATAGTCAGTGCAAAGGTCCTGAGGCAGGAAAAGACTTGGAGAATTTCAAGAAGAGAAATGTGGCTGCGGATCCTTAAGCAAGTTGGAGCACATGGGACAGTGGCCAGAAGTGCTCACTGAGGCCGTTTGAGAAGTAAAGGGCTAAGCCTTACAGAGCAGTACACGGAGTTTTGATTTTATCTAAAGTGTAACAGAAGACCTTTGGAAAGTTTTATGGTGGTGCACCATGGTCTAATATAGTTTTGATAGATTATCTGAATGCTGAGTGGAAAGTAGGGAGCTAAAAGGAGCAGGAAGGAAAACCGTTAGAAAGTTAGTTCAGTAGCCTGTCCACACAAGATGGGTTGGTGGCCTGCAACGTGGTGGAGATGGAAAGGAGGGTCCAGGTATAAGAAATAAATATTCCAGAAATAGAGCCAAAGGGCTTATTGAATATGGATGGTGTGGGAAAGAAAGGACTATAATAATATGACCTTATATGGTACAAGTAAATGGGAATTGGCTCCCTGATCACTGTCCTTTCAAAAAGAAGAGGGGAGACAAATCCTAGAGACCGCCAAACTCTGGGTGGGGGTTGGGTCGTGGCTACTGCATAAGGGACATCCTCGGATTTACCTTCTTAACACCCTAAGAGGATTGATGGGCTTCCAGACCATCATCCCCCCCCCCCAGATAAATGTCTCTTGTGCTTCCCCTAGACACTCTGAATTCAATTAGTTTAATTAGAAAACAAGTAAAGAGGAATTATCTTAATACAGCTTTGTTCCTAACAACTTAAAAAAGGTCCATTTCTTTGGCAGACACTCAAGTCTCCCTCTTTTATTTACATTCTGAGGTAATGCTGCAAATGTTCCTCTTTTTTTGGCAAAAAAAAAATGGACGTCTCTTACCCAATAGATTGTATTTTAGTTATAATAATAATAATACACACTTCCTGTTTTCTTCACTCTTAATGAAGTAGGAGCATCCGTATGCTAGGGAATATTTAAAAACCATTAGCTGGGGGTGGGGAAGATGGAGAATGCCCTGACTTTTCAGTGTTTGCCAATTTCTGTGGTGAAAATACTCCCACTATGGCTGATTTCAAGCTACTAATGTGACATCACTGAACTCAGAGCTGGGAAGAGATGCTAACCAACAGCTCTAACAAGTCAATAAGAGCTGCTGTTTCTAACACACCAATGCGGAGGAAGATCAATCATTTCCCCAAGTGCCCTGCAAATCTATTGCCAAAGGAATTTTTTCTCTTATATAGAGGCTACTTGGATTAGCATTAACTGCAAAAGCAAGCTCAGGAACAAGCCAAGGTAACTCGGTTGGTAAATGATTGTGCAACTTCACTGTATTTGTACAAAACCTATTCCTCTGGAACTCATGCACAGACATATTCTACCTACAAGCATGAGACATCTGAGGGTAGGATCCTGAGAGCTCAGCATGGCAGTGGTAAAGACACAGTGACCTAGTGGGGAGGTAGGCAGTCAGAGACTGGCTTCTAGTCCAAGGCCCTGCCACAGACATTCTGTCTCATCTTGGGCACATCACTTAATTTCTCTGGGCCCACATTTCTGCATCTACAAAGGAAAGGTGGGGACTAGAAGTGAGAGAGCAGATAAAATAATCACCAGGTTCCTCTTCTAAGTCTTAGACATATGATCCTCTGAATAACTGGAAAACTAAATCAGAGACTAGTTTTAAGTGATGTTGTTCCTAAAAATATCAAAATTGGGAAACAATGGGAATGCCAAAGGAGGACAGGCCTCTTGCTAATTACTGTATAGCCTGCAGGGAGCTGTGTTCCCTGTTCTTACACCGAAGGAAGGCTTTCAAACAGGGTATGACCACCACAAAACACGGCTCCCAACTGCCCTTGGTTTCATCTTTGATTAGATGAAATATCTGTTTCCCTAGGCCCATCTGAGAGGGTGCTCAATTTAGCCAGAAATACCTATATGAGGCCCCCCCCATACATTGGTTTATGTATTTTAGCCACAGTTATGTGACAAGATATCTTTGATCGACATCTACTTCAATTTAGTCTGAAAATACTAGAGAATACTCAGATTGTCGTATTGAGTAGTAAACTGATGTATACAAAGTGTGTTTATCATTTGTGCCAATATTATAAAAGTGGCCAAAGATATTCATTATTAATTGTCTACTTGTAAAAGTGGGGTTTCTGATAAGAATCTTTAAGAAAATTTTCCTGATATATCTTGTGTAGTGTTTCAAGCAGGAAAATATTTCATTGATGAGGATGATTTGATATGGACAAGCATAGTGTATTTTATCTCTGGACTCAGTGTGTCAGTATTAGAGAGAGAGATTAGCTGTTGCTCTTTTTCTTACAACCATTGTAACCAACTTGCATTTTGTGCCTGTGACATACACTGTATAGTATAGATTCAGAGCATCAAAGGCAGACAAAATCA
>JAVSCE010004473.1:0-39095 GCA_032199065.1 Smutsia gigantea
AGAATGAAATAGAATGCTGTGGAATGCAACTGAATGTTGAGGAAGGGAATAGAATGTTAGGGAAAGCAATGGAAGGTTAAGGAATGGAATTGAATTCTGAGGATTGGAATGGAATCTTATGAAACAGAATGAAATAGAATGAATTGGAAAGGAATGTTGTGTAATCGAATGGAATGTTATGCTATGAAGTTGAATGTTCATTAAAAGGTCCAAATTTAATGAATGGAATGGAATGTTATAGAACAGAAAGGTAATAATATGTTGGAATGGAATCGAATAACATGTAATGTAATGGAAAGTTTTGGAATGCAATGGAAAGTTGTGGAATGGAATGGAATACTGAGGAATGCAACGGAATGTTGAGGAAAGGAGTCAAACGTTATGGAATTGAATGGAATGTTATGGAATGGAATCCATTGTTGTGGAATGGAATGGAATGTGGGGAAATGTTATGGAATGGAATGGAATTTTGTGGATTGCAATGGAATCTTATGCAATAGAATGAAATAGAGCATTTGAATGGAATGGGATGCTGTGAAATGGAATGGAATGCTATGCTATGAATTGGAATGTTGATTAATAGAAGCGAATATTAAAGAATGGAATGGAATGTTAGGTGAAAGAACGGGAATAATGTGTGAGAATGGAATCGAAAATTCTGGAATGGAATGTGGAATTGAAGGGAATGTTATGGACAGGAAGGAATAGTCTGCAATGCAATGGAATGTTGTGGAAAGCAATAGAAATTTGGGGAAAGGAATGGAGGGAGAAGGAATGGAATAGAATTTTGTGGGATGGAATGGAATGTTATGCAATAAAATTGAATAGAATGTTTTAAATGGAAAGGAGTGTTGTGTAATGGAATGGAATGGAATGGTATGAAGAGGAATGTTGATTAATAGAACCGAATTTTGAAGAATGGAATGGAATGTTAGGTAATAATCGGAATAACATGTTCGAACGGAGTCGAATGTTATGGAAGGGAATGCTATGTTGTGAAATGGAATGGAATGTTGTGGAAAGCAATAGTGTGTTGGTACAGGAAAGGAAGTTAAAGGAATGCAACGGAATTTTGTGCACTGAAATGGAATCTTATGCAATGGAATGAACTAGAATATTGACAATGGAACGGAATGTTGTGTAATCGAATGCAGTGTTATGGTATGAAGTGGAATGTTGATTAATAGAACCGAATTTTAAAGAAAGTTATGGAATCTTAGGACACAGAACAGGAATAAGGTGTTTGAATGGAATTCAAAGTTATGGAACGGAATTGGATGATACGGAATGGAATGGAATGATGTGAAAGGCAATGGAAAGTAGTGAAAGGAATAGAACATGTTGGAAAGCATTGGAAGGTCAAGGAATAGAATAGAATTTTGTGGATTGGAATGGAATCGTATGCAATAGAACGAAATAGAATGGTTGAAATGGAATGGTGTTCTGTGTAATGGAATGGAATGTTATGGTATGAATTGGAATGTTAGTTAAAAGAACCAAATTTTACTGAATCAATGGAATGTTATGTAATAGAATGTGATTAATCTGTTGGAATGAAATCGAATGTAAGGAATGGAATGGAATGTTGTGGATTTGAATGGAATGCTGTAGAATTTAATTGATCGTGGGGAAAGGAATCAAATTTTGGGGAAAGGAATGGGAGGTTAAGGAATGAAATGGAATTTTGGGGTTTGGAATGGAATCTTATGCAATAGAATGAAAAAGAATGTTTGAAATGGAATGGAATGTGGTGTAATCTAATGGCATGTTATGGGCTGATGTGGAATGCAGAGTAGTAGAACCGAATTTTAACGAATGGAATGGAATGTTATGTAACAGATTGGGAATAATGTGTTCGGAATGAGTTGAATGTTATGGAACGGTATGGAATGTTGTGTAATTAAGTGGAATGTTATGTAATGGAATGAAATTCTGTTGGATGCAATGGAATACTGTGGAAAAGAATAGAATGTTTAGGAAAGAAATGGAAGGTTATGGAATGAAATGGAATGTTATGCAATAGAATGAAATAGAACGTTTTAAGAGGAATGGAATATTGTGAAATGGAATTGAACATTATAGTATGAAGTGGAATGTTGATTAGTGAAACCAAATTTTGAAGACTGGAATGGAATGTTAGATAACAGAACGTGATTAATATTTTGGAATGGAATTGAATGTTATGGAATGAAATGGAATGTTGTGGAATTGAATGGAATGTTATGGAATAGAATCGAATAATGGGGAATGCAACAGAATGTTGAGGGAAGGAATAGAAAGTTAGGGAAATCAATGGGAAGTTAATGAAAGGAATGAAATATATGGACTGCAATGGAATATTATGCAAAAGAAGGAAATAGAATGAATTGGAAAGGAATGTGGTGTAATCTAATGGAATGTTATGCGATGAAGTGGAATGTTGATTAATAGGATGAAATTTTAATGAAAGGAATGCAATGTTATGCAACAGAACGGGAATAATGTGTTGGAAAGGAATCGAATGTAACAGAACGGAATGGAATATTTTGGAATGCAATGGAATTTTACAGAATGGAATTGAATGCTGTGGAATGCAATGGAATGTTGAGGAAAGGAATAGAATGTTGAGGATTTAAATGGAATGTTATGGAATGGAATAGAATGCTGTGGAATGGAATGGAATGTTTGGTAAAGGGTACGGAATGGAATGGAATTTTGAGGATTTAAATGGAATCTTATGCAGTAGAATGAAATAGAATGTTTGAAATGGAATTGAATGTTGTGTAATCGAATGGAATGTTATGGTATGAAGGGGAATGTTGATTAATAGAACTGAATGTTAATGAATGGTATTGAATGTTTTGAAACAGAATTGGAATAAAGTGTTGGAATGGAATAGAAAGTTATGGAATGGAATGGAATGCTGTGGAATGCAAAGGAATGTTCCGGAAAGAATCGAACGTTATGGAATCGAATGGAATGTTATGGAATGTAATGCAGTGCTGTGGAATTAAATCGAATGTGGGGAAATGATACGGAATGGAATGGAATTTTGTGATTGCAATGGAATCTTATGCAATAGAATGAAATAGAATGTTTGAAATGGAATGGAATGTTGTGTAATGGAATGGAATGTTATGGTATGAAGGGGAATGTTGATTAATAGAACTGAATTTTAATGAATGATATTGAATGTTTTGTAACAGAATTGGCATAAAGTGTTGTAGTGGAATAGAACGTAATGGAATGGAATGGAATGCTGTGCAATGCAATGGAAAGTAGTGGAAAGGAATCGAACATAGGAGGAAAGCATTGGAAGATCTAGAATGGAATTTTGTGGATTGGAATGGAATCATATGTAATAGAGTGAAATAGAATGTTGTTGAAGGGAATAGAATGTCAGGGAAAAAAGGGAAGGTTAAGGAGTGGAATGGAATTTGGTGGATTAAAATGGAATCTTATGAAACAGAATGAAATAGAATGAATTGGAAAGGAATGTTGTGTAATCGAATGGAATGTTATGCTGTGAAGTGGAATGTTGATTAATAGTACCAAATTTTAATGAATGGAATGGAATTTTATGCAACCGAAAGGGAATAATATGTTGGAATGGAATCGAATGTCATGGAAAGTAATGGAATGTTTTAAATGCAATGGAAAGTTATGGAATGGAATGGAATACTGAGAATGCAAAGGAAGGTTGAGGAAAGAATTGAACGTTATGGAATCGAATGGAATGGTATGAATGTAATGCAGTGTTGTGGAATGGAATGGAATTTGGGGAAATGTTTCGGAATGGAATGGAATTTTGTGGATTGCAATGGAATCTTATGCAATAGAATGAAATAGAATGTTTGAAATGGAATGGGATGCTGTGAAATGGAATGGAATTTTATGCTATGAAATGGAATATTGATTAATAGAACTGAATATTAAAGAATGGAATGGAATGTTAGGTGAAAGAATGGGAATAATGTGTGTGAATGGAATCGAAATTTACGGAATGGAATGGAATGTGTAATTGAAGGGAATGTTATGGTGAGGAATGCAATGCTCTGGAATGCAATGGAATGTTGTGGAAAGCAATAGAAATTTGGGGAAAGGAATTGAGGGTGAAGTAATGGAATAGAATTTTGTGGGATGGAATGGAATATTATGCAATAGAATTGAATGGAATGTTTTAAATGGAAAGGAGTGTTGTGTAATTGAATGGAATGTTATGATATGAAGAGAATGTTTATTAATAGAAGTAAATTTTGAAGAATGGAATGGAATGTTAGGTAATAATCGGAATAACATGATCGAATGGAGTCGAATGTTATGGAATCGGAGGCTCTGTTGTGGAATGGAATGGAACGCTGTGGAATAGAATGGAATGTTGAGGAAAGCAATAGTGTGTTGGTACAGGAATGGAAGTTAAAGGAATGGAATGGAATTTTTTGGTTTGGAATGGAATCTTATGCAATGGAATGAACTAGAATGTTTGCAATTTAAAGGAATGTTGTGTTATCGAAGGTAATGTTATGGTATGAAGTGGAATGTTGATTAATAGAACCGAATTTCAAAGAATGTTATGGAATGCTAGGTAACAGAACAGGAATAAGGTGTTTGAAAGGAATTCAAACTTATGGAATGGAATGGAATGATGTGAAAGGCAATGGAAAGTAGTGAAAGAATAGAACATTGGGGAAAGCATTGGAAGGTCAAGGAATGGAATGGAATTTTGTGGATAGGAATGGAATCCTATGCAAAAGAACGAAATAGAATGGTTGAAATGGAACGGTGCTCTGTGTAATCGAATGGAATATTATGGTATGATTTGGAATATTAATTAATAGAACCAAATTTTACTGAATCAATGGAATGTTATGTAATAGAACGGAAGTAATCTGTTGGAATGGAATCGAATGTAATAAATTGATTGGAATACTGTGGATTCGAATGGAATGCTGTGGAATAGAATTGAATGTGGGGAAAAGGAATCGAATTTTGGGGAAAGGAAAGTGAGTTTAAGGAATGAAATGGAATTTTGTGATTTGGAATGCAATCTTAGATAATAGAATGAAATCGAATGTTTGAAATGGAATGGAGTGTGGTGGAATCTAATGGCATTTTATGGGCTCATGTGCAATGTAGAGTAGTAGAACCGAATTTTAATGAATGGAATGGAATGTCATGTAACAGATTGGGAATAATGTGTTATGAATGAGTTGATTGTTATGGAATATTTTGGTATTAAATGGAATGTTATCTAAAGGAATGAAATTCTGTGGAATGCAATGGAATGTTGAAAAGAATAAAATGTTGAGGAAAGGAATGCAAGGTTATGGAATGAAATGGAATTTTGAGGACTGGGATGGAATGTTATACAATAGAATGAAATAGAATGTTCTAAGAAGAATGGAAGAATGTGAAATGGAATTGAATGTTATAGTATCAAGTGAAATGTTGATTAATGAAACCGAATTTTAAAGAAAGTTATGGAATGTTAGGTAACAGAACAGGAATAAGGTGTTTGAAAGGAATTCAAAGTTATGGAGTGGAATGGAATGTTACGGAATGGAATGGAAGGATGTGAAAGTCAATGGAAAGTACTGAGAGGAATAGAACATGTGGGAAAGCATTGGAAGGTCAAGGAATAGAATGGAATTTTGTGGATTGGAATGGAATCATATGCAATAGAACGAAATAAAATGGTTGAAATGGAATGGTGTTCTGTGTAATCGAATGGAATGTTATGGTATGATTTGGAATGTTAATTAATAGAACCAAATTTTACTGAATCAATGGAATGTTATGTAATAGAACGGAAGTAATCTGTTGGAATGGAATCGAATGTAATAAATTGATTGGAATACAGTGGATTCGAATGGAATGCTGTGGAATAGAATTGAATGTGGGGAAAAGGAATCGAATTTTGGGGAAAGGAAAGGGAGGTTAAGGAATGAAATGGAATTTTGTGATTTGGAATGCAATCTTAGATAATAGAATGAAATCGAATGTTTGAAATGGAATGGACTGTGGTGGAATCTAATGGCATTTTATGGGCTCATGTGGAATGTAGAGTAGTAGAACCGAATTTTAATGAATGGAATGGAATATTATGTAACAGATTGGGAATAATGTGTTATGAATGAGTTGATTGTTATGGAATATTTTGGTATTAAATGGAATGTTATCTAAAGGAATGAAATTCTGTGGAATGCAATGGAATGTTGAAAAGAATAGAATGTTGAGGAAAGGAATGCAAGGTTATGGAATGAAATGGAATTTTGTGGACTGGGATGGAATGTTATACAATAGAATGAAATAGAATGTTCTAAGAAGAATGGAAGATTGTGAAATGGAATTGAATGTTATAGTATGAAGTGGAATGTTGATTAATGAAACCGAATTTTAAAGAAAGTTATGGAATGTTAGGTAACAGAACAGGAATAAGGTGTTTGAAAGGAATTCAAAGTTATGGAGTGGAATGGAATGTTACGGCATGGAATGGAAGGATGTGAAAGTCAATGGAAAGTACTGAGAGGAATAGAACATGTGGGAAAGCATTGGAAGGTCAAGGAATAGAATGGAATTTTGTGGATTGGAATGGAATCATATGCAATAGAACGAAATAAAATGGTTGAAATGGAATGGTGTTCTGTGTAATCGAATGGAATGTTATGGTATGATTTGGAATGTTAATTAATAGAACCAAATTTTACTGAATCAATGGAATGTTATGTAATAGAACGGAAGTAATCTGTTGGAATGGAATCGAAAGTAAGGAATGGAATGGAATATTGTGGATTTGAATGGAATGCTGTGGAATGGAATTGAATGTGGGGAAAGGAATAGAATTTTGGGGAAAGGAATGGGAGGATAAGGAATGAAATGGAATTTTGTGGTTTGGAATGGAATCTTATGCAATAGAATGAAATAGAATGTTTGAAACGGAATGGAATGTGGTGTAAACTAGTGGCATGTTATGGGCTGATATAGAATGTTGAGCAGTAGAACCGAATTTTAATGAATGGAATAGAATGTTATGGACCAGATTGGGAATAATATGTTGGGAATGAATTGAATATTATGGAATGGTATGGACTGTTGTGGAATTGAATGTAATGTTATCTAATGGAATGACATTCTGTGGAATGCAACGGAATGTTGTAGAATAGAAGAGAACATTGAGGAAAGGAATGGAAGGTTATGGAATGAAATGGAATTTTGTGGACTTGAATGGAATGTTATGTAATAGAATGTTTAAAGAGGAATGGAATATTGTGAAATGGAATTGAACGTATGCTATGAAGTGGAATGTTGATTAATGGAACCGAATTTTGAAGAATGGAATGGAATGTTAGGTAACAGAACGTGATTAATATTTTGGAATAGAATTGAATGTTATGGAATGAAATGGAATGTTGTGGAATTGAATGGAATGTTATGGAATAGAATCGAATGATGGGGAATGCAATGGAATGTTAAGGGAAGGAATAGAAAGTTATGGAAATCAATGGGAGGTTAATGAATGGAATGGAATATTTGGATTGCAATGGAATCTTATGAAAAAGAAGAAAATAGAATGAATTGGAAAGAAATGTTTTGTAATCGAATGGAATGTTATGCTCTGAAGTGGAATGTTGATTAATAGAATGAAATTTTAATGAATGGAATGCAATGTTATGCAACAGAACGGGAATAATGTGTTGTAAAGGAATCGAATGTAACGGAATGGAATAGAATACTTTGGAATGCAATGGAATGTTACTGAATGGAATGGAATGCTGTGGAATGCAATGGAATGTTGTGGAAGGGAATAGAATGTTAGGGAAAGCAACGGAAGGTTAAGGAATGGAATTGAATTCTGTGGATTGGAATGAAATCTTATGAAACAGAATGAATTAGAATGAATTGGAAATGATTGTTGTGTAATCGAATGGAATGTTATCCTATGAAGTGGAATGTTGATTAATAGGACCAAATTTTAAAGGAATGGAATTTAATTTTATGCGACAGTAAGGGAATAATACGTTGGAATGGAACCGAATGTCTTGGAATATAATGGAAAGTTTTGGAATGCAATGGAAAGTTATGGAACGGAATGGAATACTGAGGAATGCAAAGGAATGTGAGGAAAGGAATCGAACGTCATGGAATCGAATGGAATGTTATAGAATGGAATGCAGTGTGGTGGAATGGATTGGAAGGTGGGGAAATGTTACAGAATGGAAAGGAATATTGTCGATTGCAATGGAATCTTATGCAACAGTATGAAATATAATGTTTGAAATGGAATGGGTTGCTGTGTAATGGAATGGAATATTATGCTATGAATTGGAATGTTGATTAATAGAACTGAATATTAAAGAATGGAATGGTATGTTAGGTGAAAGAACGGGAATAATGTGTTTGAATGGAATCGAAAGATAAGGAATGGAATGTGGAATTGAAGGTAATGTTATTGACAGGAATGTAATGGTCTGGAATGCAATGGAATGTTGTGGAAAGCAATAGAAATTTGGGGAAAGGAATGCAGGGTGAAGGAATGGATTGGAATTTTGTGGGATGGAATGGAATGTTATGCAATAGAATTGAATAGAATGTTTCAAATGGAAAGGAGTGTTGTGTAATGGAATGGAATATTATGGTATGAAGAGGAATGTTGATTAATAGAACCGAATTTTGAAGAATGGTATGGAATGTTAGGTAATAATCGGAATAACATGTTCGATTGGAGTCGAATGTTATGGAATGGAAGGCTCTGTTGTGGAATGGAATGGAATGTTGTGGAAAGCAATAGTGTGTTGGTACAGGAATGGAAGTTAAAGGAATGGAATGGAATTTTTTGGATTGGAATGGAATCTTATGCAATGGGATGAACTAGAATGTTTGCAATAGAAAGGAATGTTGTGTAATCGAATGTAATGTTATGGTATGAAGTGGAATGTTGATTAATACAACCGAATTTTAAAGAAAGTTATGGAATGTTAGGTAACAGAACAGGAATAAGGTGTTTGAAAGGAATACAAAGTTAAGGAATGGAATGGAATGTTACGGAATGGAATGGAAGGATGTGAAAGGCAATGGAAAGTAGTGAAAGGAATAGAACATTGGGGAAAGCATTGGAAGTTCAAGGAATAGAATGGAATTTTGTGGATTGGAATGGAATCATATGCAATAGAATGAAATAAAATGGTTGACATGGAATGGTGTTCTGTGTAATCGAATGGAATGTTATGGCATGAATTGGAATGTTAATTAATAGAACCAAATTTTACTGAATCAATAGAATGTTATGTAATTGAACGGGTGTAATCTGTTGGAATGGAATCGAAAGTAAGGAATGGAATGGAATATTGTGGATTTGAATGGAATGCTGTGGAATGGAATTGAATGTGGGGAAAGGAATAGAATTTTGGGGAAAGGAATGGGAGGATAAGGAATGAAATGGAATTTTGTGGTTTGGAATGGAATCTTATGCAATAGAATGAAATAAAATGTTTGAAATGGAATGGAATGTGGTGTCAACTAATGGCACGTTATGGGCTGATGTAGAATGTAGAGCAGTAGAACCGAATTTTAATGAATGGAATATAATGTTATGGAACAGATTGGGAATAATATGTTGGGAATGAATTGAATGTTATGGAGTGGTATGGACCTTTGTGGAATTGAATGGAATGTTATCTAATGGAATGACATTCTGTGGAATGCAATGGAATTTTGTAGAATAGAATAGAACATTGAGGAAAGGAATGGAAGGTTATGGAATGAAATGGAATTTTGTGGACTTGAATGGAATGTTATGCAAGAGAATGTTTTAAGAGGAATGGATTTTGTGACATGGAATTGAACGTTATGGTATGAAGTGGAATGTTGATTATGGAACCGAATTTTGAAGAATGAATGGAATGTTAGGTAACAGAACGTGATTAATATTTTGGAATGGAATTGAATGTTATGGAATGAAATGGAATGTTGTGGAATTGAATGGAATGTTATGGAATAGAATCAAATGATGGGGAATGCAAAGGAATGTTGAGGGAAGGAATAGAAAGTTAGGGAAATCAATGGGAGGTTAATGAATGGAATGGAATATTTGGATTGCAATGGAATCTTATGTAAAAGGAGGAAATAGAATGAATTGGAAAGGAATGTGGTGTAATCAAAAGGAATGTAATGCTATGAAGTGGAATGTTGATTAATAGGATGAAATTTGAATGAATGGAATGCAATGATATGCAACAGAACGGGAATAATGTGTTGGAAAGTAATCAAATGTAACGGAATGTAATGGAATATTTCTGAATGCGCTGGAATGTTACTGAATGGAATGGAATGCTGTGGAATGCAATGGAATGTTGTGGAAAGGAATAGAATTTTATGGATTTGAACGGAATGTTATGGAATGGAATACAATGCTGCGGAATGGAATGAAATTGTGGGGAAAGTTTACGGAATGGAATGAATTTTGAGGATTTGAATGGAATATTTTGCAATAGAATGAAATAGAATATTTGAAATTTAATGGAAAGTTGTGTAATCGAATGAAATGTTATGGTATGAAGGGGAACGCTGATTAATAGAACAGAATATTAATGAATGGAATGAAATGTTATGTAACAGAACGGGAATAATGTATTGGAAATGAATCAAATATTATGGAATGGAATGGAATGTTGTGGAACTGTATGGAATGTTCTGGAATGGAAGGGAATTCAGTGGAATGCAATGGACTGTTGTGGAAAGGAAGAGAATGTTGGGGAAAGGAATGGAAGGTTAAGGAATGGAAAATAATTTTTTGGATTATAATGGAATCTTATGCAACAGAATGAAATAAAATGTTTGAATTCGAAAGCAATGTTGTGTAATCGAATGGAATTTTGGGGTATGAGGTGGAATGTTGATTAGTAGAACCCAATTTCACGAATGGAATGGAATGTTACAGAACACAACGGGAATAATGTATTGGAATGGAATCGAATGTTGTGGAATGGAATGGAGTGGAATGCTGTGGAATGCAATGGAATGTTGCATAATGTAATAGAATGTTGGGGAAAGGAATGATATGTTAAGGAATGGAATGGAAGTTTATTGATTGGAATGGAATCTTACGCAATAGATTGAAATAGAATTTTTGAAATAGAATGGAATGCTGTGTAATCGAATGGAATGTAATTGGATGAAGTGGAATGTTGACTGACAGAAAAGAATTATAATGAATGTCATGGAATGTTATGTAACAGAATGAGAATAATGTTTTGGTATGGAGCTGAATGTTATGGAATGGAATGGAATATTGTGGAATTGAACGGAATGCTATGGACAAGAATGGAATGCTGTGGAATATAATGGAATGTTGTGGAAACAATAGAATAATGGGGATTGAATGGAGGGTGAGAAAATTGAAAGGAATTTAATGAATTGGAATGGAATCTTATGCAATGGAATGAGATACAATGTTTTCAATTAAATGGGATGTTGTGTAATCAAATGGAATGTTATGGTATGAAGGGGATTGTTGATTATTCAAAAAGAACTTTAATGAATGGAATATAATGTTAGGTTACAGAACGTGAAAAATATGTTTGGCTGGAAAAAAATGATATGGAATGGAATTGAATGTTGTGGAATTGAATGGAATGTTAAGGAATGTAATGGAATGCTGTGGTATGCAATGGAAAGTAGTGGAAACGAATAGAGCATTGGGGAAAGTACCGGAAGTTTAAGGAGTGGAATGGAACTTTGTGGATTGCAATGGAATAGTATGCAGTAAAGGAAAAAGAGTATTTCAAACGGAATGGAATGTGTAATCGAACAGAATGTTATGGTATGAAGGGGAATGTTGAATAATAGAACAGAATTTCAATGAATGGAATGGAATGTTATGTAACAGAAGGGGAATAATGTGTTAAAAATTAATCAAATATTATGGAATGGAATGGGATGCTGTGGAACTGAATGGAATGTTCTGGAATGGAAGGGAATGCGGTGGAATGCAATGGAATGTTGTGGAAAGAACAGAATGTTGTGGAAAGAAATGGATGGTTACGGAATGGAAAGGAATTTTTTGGATTGGAATGGAATCTTATGCAAAAGAATGAAATAAATTGTTTGAGTTGGAAAGGAATGTTGTGTAATCGAATGAGATTTTAGCCTATGAGGTGGAATGTTGATTAATAGAACCAAATTTAACGATTGGAATGGAATGTTACACAACGCAACAGGAATAATGTGTTGGAATGCAATCGAATGTTATGGAATGGAATGGAGTGGAATGCTGTTGAATGCAATGGAATGTTGCAGAATGGAATAGAATGTTGGGGAAAGGAATGATATGTTAAGGAATGGAATGGAGGTTTGTGGATTGAAATGGAATCTTACGCAATAGATTGAAATAGAATTTTTGAAATAGAATGGAATGGTGTGTAATCGAATGGAATGTAATTGCATGAAGTGGAATGTTGCCTGACAGAAAAGAATTATAATGAATGGAACGGAATGTTAGGTAACAAAATGAGAATAATGTTTTGGTATGGAATTGAATGTTATGGAATGGAATGGAATATTGTGGAATTGAATGGAATGCTATGGACAAGAATGGAATGCTGTGGAATGTAATGTAATGTTGTGGAAAGTAATAGAAACATAGGGAATGAATGGAGGGTGAAAAAATTGAAAGCAATTTTATGAATTGGAATGGAATCTTATGCAATGGAATGAGATACAATGTTTTCAATTAAATGCGATGTTGTGTAATCAGATGGAATGTTATCGTATGAAGTGGAATGTTGATTAATAGAACCGAATTTCAAGGAATGGAATGGAATGTTATGTATCAGAATGGGAATAATGTGTTTGAAAGAAAACAATGTTATGCAATTGGATTGAATGTTGTGGCATTGAATGGAACCTTAACGAATGGAATGGAATGCGGTGGAATTCAATGGCATGTTTTGGAAAGGAATACAATGTTCGGGAAAAAAATGGGAGGTTAAGGAATGGAATGGAATATTGTGGACTGAAATTTAATCTTATGCAACAGAATGAAATAGAATAATTGACATGGAATGGAATGTTGTGTAATCAAATAGAATGTTATGCTATGAAGGGGAATGTAGATTAATAGAATCGAATTTTAATGAATGTTATTGAATGCTTTGTAACAGAATTGGAATAAAGTGTTGGAATGGAATAGATTGTTATGGAATGGAATGGAATGCTGTGGATTGCAATGGAATGTAGTGGAAAGGAAGAGAACTTTGGGGAAAGCTTGGAAGGTAAAGGAATAGAATGGAATTTTTGGATTGGAACGGATTGTTATGCAAAAGAATGAAATAGAATGAGTTGGAAAGGAATGTTGTGTAATAAAATGGAAAGTAATGCTATGAAGGCGAAATCTGATGAATAGAACCGAAATTTAATGAATGGTATCCATGTTTTGTAGCAGAACGGGAATAATGTGTTGGGAATGAATTGTATGGAAAGTAAAGGAAAGGAATGTTGTGGAATTGAATGGAATGTTGGGAAAGGAATGGAAGTTTAAGGAACGGAATGGAATTTTTTGGATTGGAACGGAATCTTATGTAACAGAATGAAATAGATTGAATTGGAAAGGAATGTTGTGTAATCGAAAGGAATGTTATGGTATGAAGTGGTATGTTCATTAAGAGGACAAAATTTTAATGAATGGAATGGAATGTTATGCAACAGAACGGGAATAATGTGTTGGAATGGAGTCGAAGGTTATGGAATGGAACTGAAATTTTGGAATGCAATGGAAGTTATGGAATGGAAAGGAATGTTGTGGAATGCAATGGAATTTTGGGGATAGGAAAGATATGTTAAGGAATGGAATGGAGTTTTTTTAATTGGAATGGAGTCTCATGCAGTAGAATAAATTGAATAGAACGTTGTGTATTCGAATGGAATGTTATGGTATGAAGGGGAACGTTGATCAATAGAACAGAATTTTTATGAATGGTATTGATTGTTTTCTAACTGAATAGGAATAATGTGTTGCAATGGAATGGAATGTTATGGAATGGAATGCTATGGAATGGAACAGAATGTGGCGTAATTGAATGTAATATTATGGAATGGAATACAATGCTGTGCATTGCAATGGAATGTTGTGGAAAGGAACACAATGTCGGGGAAAGAATGGAACGTTAAGGAATAGAATGGAATTTGGGGGATGGAAATGAAATCTTATAAAATAGAATGAAGCAAAATAATTGAAATGGAGTGAAATGTTGTATAATCAAACGGAATGTTGTTGTATGAAGGTGACTGTTGATTAGTAGGAGAGAATTTTAATGAATGGAATGGAATGTTAGGTTACAAAACGGGAATAAAGTGTTTGGCTTGAAACAAATGTTACGGAAGGAAATTGAATTTTGTGGAATTGAATTGAATGTTAAGGAATGTAATTGAATGGAATGGAATGTAGTGGAAAGGAATAGAGCATTGGGGAAAGGAATCGAAGTTTAAGGAGTGGAAAGGAACTTTGAAGATTGCAATGGAATAGTATGCAGTAGAAGGAAAAAAGTGTTTCAAATGGAATGGAATGTTGTTTAATCGAACAGAATGTTATGGTATGAAGGGGAATGTTCAATAATAGAACACAATTTAAATGAATGTAATGAAATGTTATGTAACAGAGCGGGAATAATGTGTTGGAAATGAAACAAATATTATGGAATGGAATGGAATGTTGTGGAACTGAATGGAATGTTCTGGAATGGAAGGGAATGCAGTGGAATGCAATGGGATGTTGTGGAAAGGAAGAGAATGTTGGGGAAAGGAATGGAAGATTAAGGAATGGAAAAGAATTTTTTGGATTGGAATGGAATCTTATGCAACAGAATGAAATAAAATGTTTGAATTCAAAAGGAATATTGTGTAATCGAATGGAATTTTAGGCTATGAGGTGGAATGTTGATTATTGGAACCATATTTAACGAATGGAATTGAATGTTACACAACGCAACAGGAATAATGTGTTGGAATTGAATCAAATATTATGGAATGGAATGGAGTGGAATGCTGTAGAATGCAATGGAATGTTGCAGAATGGAGTAGAATGTTGGGCAAAGGAATGATATGTTAAGGAATGGAATGGAATTTTGTGGATTGGAATGGAATCTTATGCAATAGATTGAAATAGAATGTTTGAAATAGAATGGAATGCTGGGTAATCGAATGGAATCTAATGGGATGAATTGGAATGTTGATTAACAGAAAAGAATTATAATGAAAGGAACGGATTGTTAGGTAACAGAACGAGAATAACGTTTTGGTATGGAATTGAATGTTATGGAATGGAATGGATTGTTGTGGAATTGAATAGAATGCTATGGACAAGAATGGAATGCTGTGGAATTCAAAGGAATCTTGTGGAAATCAATAGAAACGTGGGGAATTAATTGAGGGTGAAAAAATTGAAGGCAATTTTATGAATTGGAATGGAATCTTATGCAATGGAATGAGATACAATGTTTTCAATTAAATGGGATGTTGTGTAATCAAATGGAATGTTATGGTATGAAGTGGAATGTTGATTAATAGAACCGAATTTCAAGGAATGGAATGGAATGTTATGTAACAGAATGGGAATAATGTGTTTGAATGGATCAATGTTATGCAATTGGACTGAATGTTGTGGAATTGAATGGAACCTTAAGGAATGGAATGGAATGCTGTGGAATTCAATGGCATGTTGTGGAAATGAATAGTAGGCACGTGAAAGGAATGGAAGTTTAATGATTGCAATGGAATTTTGTGGACTGGAATGGAATCTTATGCAACAGAATGAAATAGAATAATTGAAATGGAATGGAATGTTGTGTAATCAAATAGAATGTTATGCTATGAAGGGGAATGTAGATTAATAAAACCGAATTTTAATGAATGGTATTGAATGTTTTGTAACAGAATTGGAATACAGTGTTGGAATGGAATGGAATGCTATGTTATGGAATGGAAAGGAATGCTGTGGAATGCGACGGAAAGCAGTGGAAAGGAAGAGAACATTGGGGAAAGCATTGTCAGGTCAAGGAATAGAATGGAATCTTATGCAACAGAATGAAATAGAAGAAATTGGAAAGGAATGTTGTGTAATAGAATGCAACGTTATGCTATGAAGGCAAATTTTGATGAATAGAACCGAATTTTAATGAATGGTATTGATGTTTTGTAGCAGAACGGGAATAATGTATTGGGAATGAATTGTATGGAATGAAATGGAATGGAATGTTGTGGTATTGAATGGAATGTTGGGAAAGGAATGGAACTTTAAGGAATGGAATGGAATTTTTTGGATTGGAATGGAATCTTATGCAGCAGAATGAAAGAGAATGAATTGGAAAGGAATGTTGCGTAATCGAAGGGAATGTTATGCTATGAAGTGGAATGTTCATTAAGAGGACAAAATTTTAATGAATGTATTGGAATGTTATGCAACAGAATGGGAATAATGTGTTGGAATGTAGTCGTAGTTTAAGGAAAGGAATGGAATCTTTGTAATGCAATGGAAAGTTATGGAATTGAATGGAATGTTGTGGAATGCAATGGAATGTTGGGGAAAGGAATGAAATGTAAAAGAACGGAATGGAATTTTGTGATTGGAATGTAATCTTATGCAGTAGAATGAAATTTAATAGAACATTGTGCCTTCGAAAGGAATGTTATGATATGAAGGGGAATGTTGATCAATAGAACAGAACTTTAATGAATGCTATTGACTGTTTTCTAACTGAATAGGAATTATGTTTTGCAATGGAATGGAATGTTATGGAATGGAAAAGAACGTGGTGGAATTGAATGGAATATTATGGAATGAATACAATGCTGTGCATTGCAATGGAATTTTGTGGAAAGGAATAGAATGTAGGGGAAAGGAATGGAAGGTTAAGGAATAGAATGGAATTTTGTGGATGGAATGCAATCTTATGTAATAGAATGAAATAAAATAATCGAAATGGAATGGAATGTTGTGTAATCAAATGGAATGTTATTGTATGAAGGTGATTGTTGATTACTCGAAAAGAATTTTAATGAATGGAATGGAATGTTAGGTTACAGAAAGGGAATAATGCGTTTGGCTGGAAAGAAATGTTACGGAATGGAATTGAATGTTGTCGAATTGAATGGAATGTTAAGGAATGTAATGGAATGCTGTGGAATGCAATGGAATGTAGTGGAAAAAAATTGAGCATTGGGGCAAGTAATGGAAGTTTAAGGAGTGGAATGGAACTTTGTGGATTGCAATGGAACAGTATGCAGTACAGGGAAAAAGAGTGTTTCAAATGGAATGGAATCTGTTATTGTACAGAATGTTATGGTATGAAGGAAATGAAGAATAATGAACAGAATTTTAATGAATGGAATGGAATGTTATGTAACAGAACGGGAATAATATTTTGGAAATGAATCAAATATTATAAAATGGAATTGAATGTTGTGGAACTGAATGGAATGTTCTGTCATGGAAGGGAATGTGGTGGAATGCAATGGAATGTTGTGAAAAGGAAGACAATGTTTCGGAAAGGAATGGAAGGTTAAGGAGTGTAAAAGAATTTTTTGGATTGGAATGGAATCTTATGCAACAGAATGAAATAAAATGCTTGAATTGGAAAGGAATGTTGTGTAATCGAATGGAATTTAAGGCTATGAGGTGGAATGTTGATTAATAGAACCACATTAAACAAATAGAATGGAATGTTATGAAACAGAACGGAATAATGTGTTGGAAAGGAATCGAATGTTATGAATGGAATGAGTGGAATATGTGGAACGCAATGTAATTTTGCAGAATGGAATAGAATGCTGTAGAAAGGAATGATATGTTAAGGAATGGAATGGAATATTGTGGATTGGAATGGAATCTTATGCAATAGATTGAAATAGAATGTTTGAAATGGAATGGAATGCTGTGTAGTCGAATGGAATGTTATGGGATGAAGTGGAATGTTGATTAACAGAATAGAATTATAATGAATGGAAGGGAATGTTAAGTAACAGAAGGAGAATAATGTTTTGCTATGGAATTGTATCTTATGGAATGCAATGGAATGGTGTGGAAAGCAATAGAAACTTGAGGAATAAATGGAGGGTAAAAAAATTGAAAGGAATTTTATGAATTGGAATGGAATCTTATGCAATGGAATGAGATGCAATGTTTTCAATTAAATGGGATTTTGTGTAATCAAATGGAATGTGATGGTAAGAAGTGGAATATTGATTAATAGAACCGAATTTCAAGGAATGGAATGGAATGTTATGTAACAGAATGGGAATAATGTGATTGAATGGATTAAGTGTTATGCAATTGCATTGAATGTTGTGGAATTGAATGGAACCTTAAGGAATGGAATGGAATGCTGTGGAATTCAATGGCATGTTGTGGAAAGGAATAGAACATTCGGGAAAGAAATGGGAGGTTAAAGAATGAAATGGAATTTTGTGGCCTGGAATGAAATTTTATGCAGCAGAATGAAACAGAATAATTGAAATGGAATGGAATGTTGTCTAATCAAATAGAATGTTCTGCTATGAAGGGGAATGTAGATTAATAGAACCGAATTATAATGAAGGGTATTGAATGTTTTGTAACAGAATTGGAATTAAGTGTTGGATTGGAATGGAATGCTGTGGATTGCAATGGAAAGTAGTGAAAAGGAAGATAACATTAGGGAAAGCATTGGAAGGTGAAGGAATAGAATGCAATTTTGTGGAATGGAATGGAATCTTATGCAACAGAATGAAATAGAATGAATTGGAAAGGAATGTTGTGTAATAAAATGGAAAGTTAAGCTATGAAGGAGAATTTCGATTAATAGAACCGAAGTTTAATGAATGGTATCGATGTTTGTAGCAGAACGGGAATAATGTGTTGGGAATGAATTGTATGGAATGGAATGGAATGGAATGTTGTTTAATTGAATGGAATGTTGGGAAAGGAATGGAAGTTTAAGGTACGGAATGGAAATTTTTGGATTGGAATGGAATCTCAAACAACAGAATGAAACAGAATGAATTGGAAAGGAATTTGTGTAATAGAATGGAAAGTTATGCTATTAAGGGGAATTTTGATGAATAGAATTGAATTTAAATGAATGGTATCGATGTTTTGTAGCAGAACGGGAATAATGTGTTGGGAATGAATTGTATGGAGTGGAAAGGAATGGAATGATGTAGATTGAATGGAATGTTGGGAAAGGAATGGAAGTTTAAGGAACGGAATGGAATTTTTTGGAGTGGAATGGAATCTTATGCAACAGAATGAAATAGAATGAATTGGAAAGGAATGTTACGTAATCGAAAGGAATGTTATGGTATGAAGTGAAATGTTCATTAAGAGGACAAAATTTTAATGAATGGAATGACATGTTATGCAACAGAATGGGAATAATGTGTTGGAATGGAGTTGTAGGTTATAGAATTGAATGGAATGTTAGGAATGCAATGGAAAATTATGGAATGGAACGGAATGTTGTGGAATGCAATGGAATGTTGGGGAAAGAATGAAATGTTAAGGAATGGAATGGAATTTCTTGGATTGGAATGGAATCTTATGCAGTAGAATGAAATTGAATAGAATGTTGTGTATTCGAATGGAATGTTAGGGTATGAAGGGGAATGTTGATCAATAGAACAGAATTTTAATGAATGGTATTGATTGTTTTCTAACTGAATAGGAATAATGTGTTGCAATGGAATGGAATGTTATGGAATGGAATACAATGCTGTGCATTGCAATGGAATGTTGTGGAAAGGAATAGAATGTAGGGGAAAGGAATGGAAGTTTAAGGAATAGGATGGAATTTTATGGATTGCAATGCAATCTTATGTAATAGAATGAAATAAAATAATCGAAATGGAATGGAATGTTGTGTCATCAAATAGAATGTTATGGTATGAAGCGGAATGTTGAATAATAGAACAGAATTTTAATGAATGGAACGGAATGTTATGTAACAGAACGGGAATAACCTATTGGAAATGAATCAAATATTAGAGAATTGAATGAAATGTTGTGCAACTGAATGGAATGTTCTGGAATGGAAGGGAATGCGGTGGAATGCAATGGAATGTTATGGAAAGGAATAGAATGTTGGGGAAAGGAATGGAATGTTTAGGATTGGAAAAGAATTTTTGGTTTGGAATGGAGTCTTATGCAACAGAATGAAATAAAATGTTTGAATTAGAAAGGAATGTTGTGTAATCGAATGGAATTTTAGGCTTTGAGGTGGAATGTTGATTAATAGAACAAAATTTAACGAATGGAATGGAATGTTATGCAACACAACAGGAATAATGTGTTGGTAGATATCGAATGTTGTGGAATGAGTGGAGTGGAATGCTGTGGAATGCAATGGAATGCTGCAGATTGGAATAGAAAGTTGGGGAAAGGAATGATATGTTAAGGAATGGAATGGAATTTTGTGGATTTGGATGGAATCTTATGCAATAGATTGAAATAGAATGTTTGAAATGGAATGGAAGGTTGTGTAATCGAATGGAATGTAATGGCATGAAGTGGAATGTTGATTAACAGAAAAGAATTATAATGAATGGAATGGAATGTTAGGTAACAGAGCGGGAATAATGTTCTGGTATGGAATTGAATGTTATGGAATGGAATGGAATGTTGTGGAATTGAATGGAATGCTATGGACAAGAATGGAATGCTGTGGAATGCAATGGAATGTTGTGGGAAGCAATAGAAATATGGGGAATTAATGGAGGGTGAAAAAATTGAAAGGAATTTTATGAATTGGAATAGAATCTTATGCAATGGAATGAGATACAATGTTTTCAATTAAATGGGATGCTGTGTAATTAAATGGAATGCTATGGTATGAAGTGGAAGTTGACAAATAGAACCAAATTTCAAGGAATGGAATGGAATATTATTTAACAGAATAGGAATTATGTGCTTGAATAGAATCAGTGTTATGCAATTGCATTGAATGTTGTGTAATTGAATGGAAGTTAATGAATGGAATGGAATGCTGTGGAATTCAATAGCATGATTTGGAAAGGAATAGAAAGCACGGAAATAATGGGAGATTAAGGAATGGAATTGAAATTTGTGGACCGGAATTGAACCTTATGCAACAGAATGAAATAGAATAATTGAAATGGAATGGAATGTTGTGTAATCAAATAGAATGTTATGCTATGAACGGGAATGTAGATTAATAGAACCGAATTTTAATGAAAGGTATTGAATGTTTTGTAACCGAATTGGAAAAAAGTGTTGGAATGGAATAGAATGTTATTGAATGGAATGGACTGCTGTGGATTGCAAAGGAAGGTAGTGGAAAGGAAGAGAACATTGGGGAAAGCATTGGAAGGTCAAGGAATAGCATGGAATATTGTGGATTGGAATGGAATCTTATGCAACAGAGTGAAATAGAATGAATTGGAAAGGAATGTTGTGTAATAGAATGGAAAATTATGCTATGAAGAAGAATTTTGATAAATAGACAGAATTTTAATGAATTGTATCGATGTTTTGTAGCAGATTGGGAATAATGTGTTGGGAATGAGTTGTATGGAATGGAATGGAATGGAATGTTATGGAATTGAATGGAATGTTGGGAAAGGAATGGAAGTTTAAGGAGTGGAATGAAATTTTTTGGATTGGAATGGAATCTTATGCAAGAGATTGAAAGAGAATGAATTGGAAAGGAGTGTTGCGAAATCAAAAGGAATGTTATGCTATGAAGTGGAATGCTCATTAAGAGGACAAAATTTGAATGAATGGAATGGTATATTATGCAACAGAATGGGAATAATATGTTGGAATATAGTCGTATGTTATGGAATGAAATGGAATGTTTTGGAATACAATGGAATGTTTGGGAAAGGAAGGGAATGTTGTGGAATGCAATTTTATGTTGGGGAAAGGAATGAAATGTTAAGGAATGGAATGGAATTTTTTGGATTGGAATGTAATCTTATGCAGTAGAATCAATTGAATAGAACGTTGTGTATTCGAATGGAATGAAATGGTATGAAGGGGAATGTTGATCAATAGAACAGAATTTTCATGAACCGTATTGATTGCTTACTAAGTGGATAGGAATAATGTGTTGCAATTGAATGGAATGCTGTGGAATGGACCAGAATGTGGTGGAAATGAATGGAATATTATGGAATGGAATAAAATGCTGTGCACTGCAATGGAATTTTGTGGAAAGGAATAGAATGTAGGGTAAAGGAATGGAAGTTTAAGGAATAGAACGGAATTTTGTGGATTGGAATGCAATCTTATGTAATAGAATGAAATAAAATAATCGAAATGGAATGGAATGTTGTGTAATCAAATGGAATTTTATGGTGTGAAGGGGATTGCTGATTAGTCGAAAGGAATTTTAATGAATGGAATGGAATGTTAGGTTACAGAACGGGAATAATGTGTTTGGCTGGATACAAATGTTACGGAATGGAATTGAATGTTCTGGAATTGAATGGAATGTTAAGGAATGTAATGGAATGCTGACGAATGCAATGGAATTTAGTTTAAAGGAATAGAGTATTGAGGAAATAAATGGAAGTTTAAGGAGTGGAATGGAACTTTGTGGATTGCAATGGAATAGTATGCAGTAGAAGGAATAAGAGTGTTTCAAATGGAATGGAATGTTGTGTTATCGCACAGAATGTTATGGTATGAAGGGAAATGTTGAATAATAGAACAGAATTTTAATGAATGGAACGGAATGTTATGTAACAGAACGGGAATAACGTGTTGGAAATGAATCAAATATTAGAGAATGGAATGGAATGTTGTGGAACTGAATGGAATGTTCTGGAATGGAAGGTAATGCGGTCGAATACAATGGAATGTTGTGAAAAGGAAGAGACTGTTGGCTAAATAAATGGAAGGTTCAGGAATGGAATAGAATTTTTTGGATTGGAATTGAATCCTATGCAACAGAATGAAATAAATTTTTGAATTGGAAAGGAATGTTGGGTAATCGAATGGAATTTAAGGCTATGAGGTGGAATGTTGATTAATAGAACCAAATTTAAGAAATGGAATAGAATGTTATGCAACACAACGGGAATAATGTGTTGGAATGGAATCGAATGTTATGGAATGGAATGGAGTGGAATGCTATGGAATGCAATGGAATGTTGCAGAATGGAATGATATGTTAAGGAAAGGAATGGAATTTTGTGGATTGGAATAGAATCTTATGCAATAGATTGAAATAGAATGTTTGAAATGCAATGGAATGTTCTGTAATCGAAAGGAATGTAATGGGATTAAGTGGAATGTTTATTAACAGAAATGAATTATAATGAATGGAACGGAATCTTATTTAACAGAACGGGAATAAAGTTTTCGTATGGAATTGAGTGTTATGGAATGGAATGGAATGTTGAGGAATTGAATGGAATGCTATGGACAAGAATGGAATGCAATGAAATGTTGTGGAAAGCAATAGAAACTTGGAGAATTAATGGAGGGCGAAAAAATTGAAAGGAATTTTATGAATTGGAATGGAAACTTATGCAATGGAATGAGATACAATGTTTTCAATTAAATGGGATGTTGTGTAATCAAATGGAATTTTATGGTATGAAGTGGAATGTTGATTAATAGAACCGAATTTCAAGGAATGGAATCGAATGTTATGCAACAGAATGGGAATAATGTGTTTGAATGAATCAGTGATATGCAATTGAATTGAATGTTGTGGAATTGAATGGAATCTTAATGAATGGAATGGAATGCTGTGTAATTCAATGGCATATTGTGGAAAGGAATAGAACGCACGGAAAGGAATGGGAGGTTAAGGAATGGAATATAATTTTGTGGACCGGAATGGAATCTTATGCAACAGAATCAAATAGAATAATTGAAATGGAATGGAATGTTGTGTAATCAAATAGAATGTTATGCTATGAAGAGGAATGTAGATTAGTAGAACCGAATTTTAATGAATGGTATTGAATGTTTTGTAACAGAATTGGAATAAAGTGATGGAATGGAATAGAATGTTAGGGAATGGAATGGACTGCTATGGATTGCAGGGGAAAGTAGTGGAAAGGAAGAGAATATTGGGGAAAGCATTTGAAGGTCAAGGAATAGAATGGAATTTTGTAGATTGGAATCGAATCTTATGCAACAGAATGAAATAGAATGAATTGGAAAGGAATGTTGTGTAATAGAATTGAATGTTATGGTATGAAGGGGAATATTGATGAATAGAACCGAATTTTAATGAATGTTATCGATGTTTTGTAGCAGAACGGGAATAATGTTTTGGGAATGAATTGTATGGAATGGATAGGAATGGAATGTTGTGGAATTGAATGGAATGCTGGGAAAGGAATGGAAGTTTAAGGAATGGAATGGAATTTTTTGGATTGGAATGGAATCTTATGCATCACAATGAAATAGAATGAATTGGAAAGGAATGTTGAGTAATCAAATGGAATGTTATGCTATGAAGTGGAATGTTCATTAAGAAGACAGAATTTTAATGAATGGAATGTAATATTTGCAACAGAAGGGCAATAATGTGTTGGAATGAAATCGAACGTTATGGAATGGACTGAAATGATTTGGAGTGCAATGGAATGTTGCTGAAAGGAAAAGTGTTGTTGAAAAGAATGAAATTTTAAGAAATGCAATGGAATTATTTGTATTGGAATTAAATCTTATGCAATACAATAAAATAGAATGATTTAAACGGAATGGAATGTTGTATAATCGATTTGAATGTTACGGTACGAAGTGCAATGTTGATTAATAGAACTGAATTTTGAAGAATGTATGGAATGTTTTGTAAAGGAATTGGAATTATGTTTTGGAATGGAATCAAATTGAATGGAAAGGAATGGAATGAAAGGTTGTGGAATTGAGTGGAATGTAACGGAATTGAATGGAAAGCTATGGAATGCAATGTAATGTACTGGACAGGAATAGAATGTGGGGGAACGCAATGTAAGGTTTAGTAATGCAATGGAATTTCGTGGATTTTAATAGAATCTGATGCAATAGAATGAAATACAGTATTTGAAATAGAATAGAATGCTGCATATTAGATTGGAATGTTATGCTATGAAGTAGAATGTTGTGGAATTGAATGGAATGTTGTGGACAGGAATGGAATGCTGTGGAATGCAATAGAATGTTGTGGAAAGCAATAGAAAGCTGGGGAAAGGAATGGACATTGAAGGAATGGAAAGGAAGGAATTTTGTGGATTGGAAGGGAACCTTATGCAATGGAATGGGATTCAATGTTTGCAATTGAAAGGGATGTTGTGTAATCAAATGGAATTTTATGGTATGAAGTTGAATGCACATTAATAGAACCGAATTTCAAAGAATGGAATGGAATTTTATGTAACAGAATGGGATTAATGTGTTTGAATTTAATCAATTTTATGTAATGGAATTGAAGGTTTTGGAATTGAATTTAACGTTAAGGAATCATATTGAGTGCTGTGGAATGCAGTGTCATGTTGTGGAAAGGAATAGAACTTTAGGGAAAGGAATGGAAACTAAAGGAATGGAATGGAGATTTGTGGGTTGGATTTGAATCCTATGCAGTGGAATGAGATACAATGTTTGCAATTGAATGGGATGTTGTGTAATCGAATGAATGCTATGCTATGAAGTGGAATGTTGATTAATAGAAAGAATTAAAATGAATGGAATGGAATGTTAGGTAACAGAACTGGAATAATGTGTTGGAGTGGAATCGAATTTTATGGAATGGAATGGAATGTTGTGGAACTGAATTGAGTGTTGTGGAATACAATGGAATGATGTAGAATGAAATGGAATGTAGTGGAAAGGAATAGAATGTTGGGGAACGGAATGGAATGGAATGCTGTGGAATGCACTGGCATGTTGTGGAAACTAATAGAAAGTTGGGGAAAGGAATGGGATTTTAAGGAATGGAATGGAATTTTGTGGATTGGAATGGAATCCTGTGTAGTAGAACGAAATAGAGTGGTTAAAATGGAATGGTGTTCTGTGTAATCGAATGGAATATTATGATATGAAATGGAATGTTAACAGAACAAATTTTACTGAAACAAGGGAATGTTATGTAATAGTAAGGGAATAATGTCTTTGAAGGGAATTGAATGTTAAGGAATGGAATGGAATGTAGGGGAACGGAATAGACAGTTGGAGAAAGGAATTGAAAGGGATGGAAAGGAATTGGAATTTTGTTGGCTGGAATGGAAACTTATGCAACATAAAGAAGTAGAATATTTGAAATGGAATGGAATGTTGTTTGTTCGAATAGAATTTTATGGTATGAAGTTGAATGTAGATTAATAGAATCGAATTTTAATGAATGGAATGGAATGTTAAGTAACAGATAGGGAATAATGTGTTCGAATGCAATGGAATGTAGTGCAATGTTGTGGAATAGAATGGAATGTGAAGGAATGGAATGGGTGCTATGGAATGCAATGGAATGTAGTGTAAAGCAATAGAATGTTCGTAAAGGAATGGACGTTAAATTAATGGAATTGAATTTTGTGAATAGGAATGGAATCTTATGGAATGGAATGAAATAGAATGTTTTAAATGGACTGGAATGTTGTATCATCGAATGGAATGTAATGGTATGTAGTGCAATGTTGATTAATAGAACCGAATTTTGAAGAATGGTATGGAATATTTTGTAAAAGAATGGGAATGATGTGTTGGAATAGAATCGAATGGAATGGAAAGGAATGGAATGATTTGCATTGCAATGGAATATTGTGGAATGCAATGGAATGTAGTGGAAAAAAGTAGAACGTTAGGGAAATCATTGGGACGTTTTGGAGTGGACTGCAATTTTGTGGATTCGAATGGATCTTATGCAATAGAATGAAAAACAGCATTTGAAATTCAATAGAATGTTGTATATTCGATGAGAATTTTGTGGTGTGAAGTAGAATGTTCCTTAATAGAAGTGAATTTTAATGAATGGAATGGAATATAATGTAACAGATCGAGAATAATGTTTTTGAAGGAAATTGAATGTTTTGTAATGGAGTGGAATGCTGTGGAATGCAGTGTCATGTTGTGGAAAGGAATAGAACGTTGGGGAAAGGAATGGAATTTTAAGAAATGCAATGGAATTTTGTGCGGAGGATTGGAATCTTATGCAAAAATAAGGAGATACAATATTTGCAATTGAATGGGATGTTGTGTAATCGAATGAATGCTATGCTATGAAGTGGAATGTTGATTAATAGAAAAGAATTTCAATGAACGGAATGGAATGTTAGGTAACAAAATGGCAATAATTTTTGGAATGGAATCGAATGTTATGGAATTAATGGAGGGTTGTGGATTTGAAAGGAATGTTATGCAACGGAATGGAATGATGTGAAATGCAATGGAAAGTAGTGGAAAGTAATAGAATGTTTGGGAAAGGAATGGAATTGAATGCTGTCGAATGCAAAGGAATGTTGTTAAAAGGAATAGAATGTTGGAGAAAGGAATGGAGGTTAAGTATGGAATGGAATTTTGATAATTAGAACGGAATTTATGCAACAGAATGTAATAGAATGAATTGGAAAGGAATTCTGTGTAATCGAATGGAAAGTGAATCTGTGAAGCTCAATAATGATGAATAGAACCAAATTTTAATGAATGGTATCGAATGTTTTGTAGCAGAAGAGAATGATGTGTTTGGAATGAATTGTATGTAATGGAATGGAATGGACTGCTGTGGAATTGAATGGAATGTTGGGAAACGAATGGAAGTTTAAGGAATGGCATGGAACTTTTTGGATTGGAATGGAATCTTATGCAACAGAATGAAATAGAATGAATTGGAAAGGAATGTTGCATAATCGTATTGAAAGTTATGCTGTGACATGGACAGTTCGTTAAGAGGACAAAATTTTAATGAGTGGAATGGAATGTTTGCAGCAGAACAGCAATAATGTATTGGAATGAAATCGAATGTTATGGAACGGAATGGAGCACTTTGGAATGTTAAAGGAATGTTGCGGAAGAGAACAGAATGTTACTGAAAAGAATGAAATGTTGAATAATGCAATGGATTTATTTGGATTGGAATGGAGTCTTATGCAATAGAATAAAATAGAATGATTCAAATGGAATGGAATGTTGTGTAATCAAATTTAATGTTATGGTATGAAGCTGAATGTAGATTAATACAACCGAATTTTAATTAATGGAATGAAATATGTGGTTACAGAAAGGGAATAATGTGTTTCAAAGGAAACAAATGTTATGTAATGGACCAGAATGTTGGGGAATTGCATGGAAAGTTAAGGAATGGAGTGGAATGCTCTTGGAAAGCAATGGATTGTTGTGGAAAGGAATAGAACATTTCTGAACGGAATGGAAGGTTAAGGAATTTAATGGAATTTTGTAAATTGGAATGGAGTCCTATGCAATAGAACGAAAAAGAGTGTTTGAAATGGTATGGAATGTTGTGTAATCGAGTGTAATATTATGGTATAAGATGGAATGTTGATTAATAGAAGAGAATTTTAATGCATGGAATGGGATATTGAGTAACAGAATGACAATAATGTGTTGGCATGGATTTGAATGTTATGGATTGGAATGGAATGTAGTGGAATTGAATGGAATTTTATATACAGGAATGGAATGCTGTGGAATGCAATGGAGTGTTGTGGAAAGTAATAGAAATTTGGGGAAAAGAATAGAGGTTGAAGGAACGGAATGGAATTTTGTGGATTGGAATGGAATGTTATGCATTGGAATGAAATAGTATGTTTTAAATGGAATGGAATGTTGTGTAATGGAATGGAATATTATCGTATTAAGTGTAATGTGAATTAACAGACCCGAATTGTGAAGAATGGAATGGAATGTAAAGTAATAATCAGAATATAGTGTACGAGTGGAGTCGAATATTATGGAATGGAATGCTATGTTGTGGAATGGAAAGTTGTGGAATGGAATTGAATGTTTGGGATAAGAAAGAGTGTTGGAACAGGAATGGAAGGTAAAGGGATGGAATGGAATTTTGTGGATTGGAATGGAATCTTATGGAAGGGGATGAAATAGAATGTTTGAAACGGACTGGAATGTTGAATAATCGAATGGAATGTTATGGCATGAAGTGGAATGTAGTGTAGTAGCACCGAATTTTAATGAATTGAATGGAATCTTATGTAACAGAATGGGAATAATGTGTTGGGAAGAATTCAATGTTATGAAATGGAATCTAATGTTGTGGAATGGAAGGGAATTCAATGGAATGCAATGGAATGTTGTGGAAATGAATAGAATGTTGAGGAAAGGAATGGAACATTAAGGAATGAAATGGAATCCTGTGGACAGGAACGGAATGTTATGCAATAGAATGAAATAGAATGTTTTAAGTGGAATAGAATGTTGTGTGAGCGAATTGAATGTTATGGTATGAAGTGGAATGTTGATTAATAGAACCGAATTTTGAAGAATGGAATGGACTGTTAGTTAATAATCGGTATAAGGTGTTTGAATGGAGTCAAATATTATGGAATGGAATGCTATATTGTGGAATGGAATGCTGTGAAATGTAATGAAATGTTGCAGAAGGAAATAGAGTGTTGGGAAAGGAATGGAAGTCAAAGGAATGGAGTGGAATTTTGTGGATTGGAATGGAATCTTATGGAATGGAACGAAATAGAATGTTTGAAATGGACTGGAATGTTGTATATTCCAATGGCATGTTATGGTATGAAGTGCAATGTTGATTAATAGAACCGAATTTTGATGAATGGTATGGAATATTTTGTAAAAGAATGGGAATGATGTGCTTGAATGGAATCGAATGGAATGGAATGATTTGGAATGCAATGGAATGTAGTGGAAAAAAGTAGAACGATAAGGAATGCAATAGGACGTTTAGGAGTGGAATGGAATTTCGTGGATTGGAATGGAATCTTATACAATAGAATCAAATACATTTTGGAAATTCAATAGAATGTTGTATATTCGATTCGAATTTTGTGGTATGAAGTAGAATGTTGCTTAATAGAAGTTAATTTTAATGAATGGAAGGAATATTATGTAACAGATCGAGAATAATGTTTTTGAAGGGAAACAAATGTTATGGAACAGAAGGGAGTGATGTGGAATGCAGTGTCATTTGGGGAAAGGAATAGAACATTGGGGAAAGGAATGGAATTTTAAGGAATGCAATGGAATATTGTGGGTTGGATTGGAATCTTATGCATTGGAAAGAGATACAATGTTTGCAATTGAATGTGATGTGTAATCGGATGAACGGTATGCTATGAAGTGGAATGTTGATTATTAGAAAAGTATTTCAATGAATGGAATGGAATGTTAGGTAACAGATGGGCAATAATTTGTTGGAATGCAATTGAATGTTATAAAATGTACTGGAGTGTTGTGGAATTCAACACAATGTTATGCAATGGAATGGAATGATGTGAAATGCAATGGAAAGTAGTGGGAACTAATAGAGTGTTGGGGAAAGGAATGGAGTTGCATGCTGTTGAATGCAATGGAATGTTGTTAAAAGGAATAGAATGTTGGAGAAAGGAATGGAGGTAAAGTATGGAATGGAATTTTGTTAATTAAAACGGAATCTTATGCAACAGAATGAAATAGAATGAATTGGAAAGGAACGTTATGTAACCGAATGGAAAGTTATGCTATGAAGGGCAGTTTTGATTAATAGAACCGAATTTTAATGAATGGTATTGAATGTTTTGTAGCAGACGAGAATAATGTGTTGGGAATGAATTCTATGTAATGAAATGGAATGGACTGTTGTGGAATTGAATGGAATGTGGGGAATGGAATAGATGTTGAAGGAATGGAATTTAATTTTTTGGATTGGAATGGAATATTATTCAACAGAATGAAATAGAAGGAATTGGAAAGGAATGTTGTGTAACCGAATAAAATGTTATGCTATGAAGTGGAATGTTCATTAAGAGGACAAAATTTTAATGAATGGAATGGTATGTTTTAACAGAAGGGCAATAATGTGTTGTAATGAAACCAAATGTTATGGAATGGAAAGGAATACTTTGGAATGCAATGGAATGATGCAGAAAGGAATAGAATGTTGCTGAAAAGAATGAAATGTTAAGGAATGCAAAGGAATTATTTGGATGGGAATGGAATCTTATGCAATAGAATAAAATAGAATGATTGAAATGGAATGGAATGTTGTGTAATCAAATGGAATGTTAAGGTATGAAGTGGAATATAGATTAATAGAACCGAATTTTAATGAATGGAATGGCATATCAGGGTACAGAAAGCGAATAATGTGTTTCAATAGAAACAAATGGAATGGAATGGAATTGAATGTTGTGGAATTGCATGGAAAGTTAAGGAAAGGAATGGAATGCTGTTGAATGCAATGGAATGATGTGGAAAGGAATAGAATGTTATGGAATAATGTGTTTGAATGGGATCGAATTTAATGCAATGAGACGGAATGTTTTGGAATGCAATGGAAAGTTATGGAATGGAATGGAATTCTGTGGAATGCAATGTAATGTTGCAGAAAAGAATAGAATGTTATGGAATCAAGTGGAATGTTATGCAATGGAATGCAATGCTGTGAATTTGAATGGAATGTTGGGGAAAGGTTATGGAATGGAATGGAATTTTGTGGATTGGAATGGAATCTTATGCAGAAGAGTGAAATAGAATGTTTGAAATGGAAACGGATGCTGTGACATGGAATGGAATATTATGGTATGAATTGGAATGTTGATTTATAGAACTGAATATTAAAGAATGGAATTTAATGTTAGGTGAAAGAACAGGAATAATGTGTTTGAATGGGATCAAAAGCTATGGAATGGAATGGAATGTGTTTGAATAGAATGCAATGTTATGCAATGGAATAGAATGCTGCGGAATGCAATGGAATGTTGTGGAAAGAAATTCAATATTGGGGAAAGGAATGGAAGGTTAAGGAATGGAATGGAATTTTGTGGATTCGAATGCAATCTTATGCAATAGAATGAAATAGAATGTTTCAAATGAAATAGAATGTCATGTAATCAAATGAAATGTTATGGTATGAAGATGAATGTTGATTAATAGGACAGTCTTTTAATGAATAGAATGTAATGTTATGTAACAGTACGGGAATAATATGATGAATGGAATCAAATGTTATGGAATGTAATCGAATGTTGTGGAACTGAATGGAATGTTATGGAATGCAAGTGAATGCAGTGTAAATCAATGGGATGTTCTGGAAAGGAATGGAATGTTGGAGAAAGGAATGGAGGTTAAGTATGGAATGGAATTTTGTGGATTAGAATGGAATCTTATGCAACAGAATGACACAGAATGAATTGGAAAGGAGTGTTGTGTAATCGAATGGAACGTTATGCTATGAAGGGGAATTTTGATTAATAGAACCGAATTTTAATGAACGGTATCGAATGTTTTGTAGCAGAACGAGAATAATGTGTTGGAAATGAATTGTATGTAATGGAATGGAATGGAATGTTATGGAGTTGAATGGAATGTAGGGAAAAGAATGGAAGTTTAAGGAATGGAATGGAATATTTTGGATTGGATTGGAATCTTATGCATCACAATGAAATAGAATGAATTGTGAAGGAATGTTGCATAATCGAATGAAATGTTATGCTATGAAGTGGAATGTTCATTAAGAGGACAAAATTTTAATGAATGGAATGGAATGTTTGCAACAGAAGGGCAAGAATGTGTTGGAATGAAATAAAACGTTATGGAATGGAATGGAATGCTTTGGAATGCAATGGAATGTTGCGGAAAGGAACAGAATGTTGCTGAAAGAATGAAATGTTAAGGAATGCAATGGAATCATTTGGATTGGAATGGAATCTTAGGCAATAGAATAAAATAACATGATTGAAATGGAATGGAATGTTGTATAATCGAATTGAATGTTACGGTATGTAGTGCAATGTTGATTAATAGAACTTAATTTTGAAGAATGGTATGGAAAGCTTTGTAAAGGAATTGGAATTATGTGTTGGAATGGAATCAAATGGAATGGAAAGGAATGGAATGTTTTGGAATGGAATGGATGGTTGTAGAATTGAGTGGAATGTAACGGAATGGAATAGAATGCTGTGGAATGCAATGGAATGTTCTGGATAGAAATAGAATGCGAGGGAAAGCAATGTAAGGTTAAGAAATGTAATGGAATTTCGTGGATTGGAGTGAAATCTGATACAATAGAATGAAATACAGTTGTTGAAATAGAATAGAATGCTGTATATTAGATTGGAAAGTTATGTTGTGAAGTGGAATGTTGTGGAATTGAATGGAATGTTGTGGACAGGAATGGAATGCTGTGGAATGCAATAGAATGTTGTGGAAAACTATACAAAGCAGGGGAAAGGAAGGGACGTTGAAGGAATGGAAAGGAATTTTGTGGATTGGAAGGGAATCTTATGTAATGGAATGATATTCAATGTTTGCAGTTGAAAGCGATGTTGTGTATTCAAATGGAATGTTATGGTATGAAGTCTAATGCACATTAATAGAACCGAATTTCAAAGAATGGAATGGAATGTTAGGTAACAGAATGGTAATAATGTTTTTGAATGGAATTAACTGTATGCAATGGAATTGATGATTTTGGAATTGAATCGAACTTTAAGGATTGGAATTGAGTGCTGTGGAATGCAGTGTCATGTTGTGGAAAGGAATAGAACTTTGTGGAAAGGAATGGAAGGTAAAGGAATGGAATGGTATTTTGTGGGTTGGATTGGAATCCTATGCAGTGGAATGATATACAATGTTTGCAATTGAATGGGATGTTGTGTAATCGAATGAATGCAATGCTATGAAGTGGAATGTTGATTAATAGAAAAGAATTTTAATGAATGGAATGGAATGTTAGTTAACAGAAATGGAATAATGTGTTGGAGTGGAATCGAATGTTATGGAATGTAATGGAATGTTGTGGAACTGAATTGAATGTTGTGGAAAAGAATGGAATGATGAAGAATGCAATGCCATGTAGTGGAAAGGAATAGAACTAATGGGAAAGGAATGGAATGGAATGCTGTGGAATGCACTGGCATGTTGTGGAAAGTAATGAAACGTTGGGGAAAGGAAGGGGAGGTTAAGGAATGGAATGGAATTTTGTGGATTGGAATGCAATCCTGTGCAATAGAACGAAATAGAGAGGTTGAAATGGAATAGTATTCTGTGTAATCGAATGGAATATTATATCAAATGGAATGTTTATAGAACAAATTTTACTGAATCAAGGAAATGTTATGTAATAAAAGGGTAATAATGTCTTTGAATGGAATAGAATATTAAGGAATGGAATGGAATGTAGGGGAACGGAATAGACAGTTTGAGAAAGGAATTGAAGGGTAAGGAAAGGAATTGGAATTTTGTGGACAGGAATGGAAACTTATGCAACATAATGAAGTAGAATGTTTGAAATGGTATGGAATGTTGTTTATTCGAACGGAATTTTATGGTATGAAGTTGAATATAGATTAATAGAATCGAATTTTAATGAATGGAATGGAAAGTTTTGTAACAGAAAGGGAATAATGTGTTCGAATGCAATGGAATGTTATGGCATGTTGTAGAATAAATGGAATGTGAAGGAATGGAATGAATGCTGTTGAATGCAATGGAATGTAGTGTAAAGGAATAGAATGTTGGTAAAGGAATGGACGCTAAAGGAATGGAATGGAATTTTCTGAATAGGAATGGAATCGTATAGGATGGAATGAAAAAGAATGTTTTAAATGGACGGGAATGTTGTATAATCGAATGGAATGTTAAGGTATGAAGTGCAATGTTGATTAACAGAACCAAATTTTGAAGAATGTTATGGAATGTTTTTTAAAAGAATGGGAATGATATGTTGGAATGTAATCGAATGGAATGGAAAGGAATGAAATGATTTGGAATGCAAAGGAATATTGTGGAATGCAATGGATTGTAGTGGAAAAAAGTAGAACGTTATGGAATGCAATGGGACGTTTAGGAGTGGAACAGAATTTCGTGAATTGGAATGGAATCTTATGCAATAGAAAGAAATACATCTTTGGAAATTCAAAAGAATGTTGCATATTCTATTGGAGTTTTGTGGTATGAAGTAGAATGTAGCTTAATAGAAGTGAATTGTAATGAATGGAATGGAATATTATGTAACAGATCGAGAATAATGTTTTTGAAGGAAATCGAATGTTATGGAATGGAGTGGAATGCGGTGGAATGCAGTGTCATGATATAGAAAGGAATAGAACATTGGAGAAAGGAATGGAATTTTAAGGAATTCTATGGAATTTTGTGGGTTGGATTGGAATCTTATGCAATGGAAGGAGATACAATGTTTGCAGTTGAATGGGATGCTGTGTAAATGAATGAATGCTGTGCTATGAAGTGGAATGTTGATTAATAGAAAAGAATTTCAACGAATGGAATGGAATGTTAGGTAACAGAGTGGCAATAATTTGTTGGAATGGAATCGCATGTTTTGGAATGTAGTGGAGTGGTGTCGTATTGAATGGAATGTTATGCAATGGAATGGAATGATGTGAAATGCAATGGAAAGTAGTGGAAAGTAATAGAATGCTGGGGAAAGGAATGGAATTGAATGCTGCCGATGGCAATGGAACGTTGTTAAAAGGAATAGAATGTTGGAGAAAGGAATGGAGGTTAACAATGGAATGGAATTTTGCTAATTAGAACGGAATCTTATTCAACAGAATGAAATAGAATGTATTGGAAAGGAATACTGTGTAATTGAACGGAAAGTGATGCCATGAAGCTCAATTTTGCTTAATAGAACCGAATTTTAATGAACGGTATCGAATGTTTCGTAGCAGAATGAGAACAATGTGTTGGGGATGAATTGTATGTAATGGAATGGAATGGACTGTTGTGGAATTGAATGGAATGTTGGGAAAGGAATGGAAGTTTAAGGAATGGAATGGAATTTTTTTGATTTGGAATGAAATCTAATGCAACAGAATGAAATAGAATGTGTGAATGGAATGGGATGCTGTAGAGTGGAATGTTTGTTAAGAGGACAAAATTTTAATGAGTGGAATGGAATGTTTACAACAGAACGGCAATGATGTGTTGGAATGAAATCGAATGTTATGGAACGGAATGGAACACTTAGGATGCAATGGAATGTTTCGGAAGGGAATAGAATGTTGCTGAAAGAATGAAATGTTAAGGAATGCAATGTAATTATTTTGATAGGAATGGAATCTTATGCAAAAGAATAAAATAGAATGATTGAAATGGAATGGAATGTTCTGTAATCAAATGGAATGTTATGGTATGAAGTGGAAGTTAGATTAGTAGAACCGAATTTTCACTAATGGAATGGAGTATGAGGTTACAGAAAGGGAATAATGTGTTTCAATGGAAACAAATGGAATGGAATGGAATTGAATGTTGGGGAATTGCATGGAAAGTTAAGGAATGGAATGGAATGCTGTTGAATGCATTGGAATGTTGTGGAAAGGAATAGAACATTTCTGAACGGAATGCAAGGTTAAGGAATTTAATGGAATTTTGTAAATTTGAATGGGTTCCTATCCAATAGAATGAAAAAGTTTTTGAAATGAAATGGAATGTGGTGTAATTGAGTGTAATATTATGTTATAACGTGGAATTTGATTAATAGAAGAGAATTTTAATGAATGTAATGGAATGGTGAGTAACAGAATGAGAATAATGTGTTGTCATGGAATTGAATGTTTTTGAATGGATGGAATGTAGTGGAATTGAATGGAATGTTATGTACATGAAGGGAATGCGGTGGAATGCAAAGGAGTATTGTGGAAAGTAATAGAAATTTGGGGAAAAGAATAGAATTTGAAGAAATGGAATGGAAATCTGTGGAGTGCAATGGAATGTTGTGAAAAAGAATAGAATGTTATGGAATAAAGTGGAATGGTATTGAATGGAATGCAATGCTGTGGATTTGAATTTAATGTTGGGGAAAGATGACGGAATGAAATGCAATTTTGTGGATTGGAATGGAATCTTATGCAGTAGAATGAAATAGAATGTTTGAAATGTAATGGGATGCTGTGAAATGGAATGGAATATTATGGTATGAAGTGGAATGTTGATTAATTGAACTGATTATTAAAGAATTGAATGTAATATTAGGTGAAAGAACGGGAATAATGTGTTTGAATGGAATCGAAAGTTATGGAAAGGAATGGAAGGTGTTGGTAAAGAGCGCAATGTTATGGAATGGAATATAATGCTGTGTAATGCAATTGGATGTTGTGGAAAGGAATAGAATGTTCAGGATAGGATGGAATGGAATGCTGTGGAATGCAATGAAACTCTTTGGAAAGGAATAGATATTGGGAAAAGGAATGAAAGTTTAAGGAATGGAACGGAATTTTTGGATTGAAATGGAATCATACGCAACAGAATGAAATTGAATGAGTAGGAAAGGAATTTTGTGTAATCGAATGGTATGTTATGTTATGAAATGGAATGTTCATTAATAGGACAAAATTTTAATGAATGGAATGGAATGTTTGCAAAAGATGGGAATAATGTGTTGGAATGAAATCGAATGTCATGGAATGTAATGGGAAGTTTTTAAATGCAATGGAAAGTTATGGAATGGAATGGAATACTGAGGAATTCAAAGGAATGTTGAGGAAAGGAATCGAACATTATGGAATCGAATGGAATGTTATGGAATGGAATGCAGTGTTGTGGAATGGAATGGAATGTGGGGAAATGTTACGGAATAGAATGGAATTTTGTGGATTGCAATGGAATCTTATGCAACAGAATGAAATAGAACATTGGAAATGGAATGGGATGCTGTGAAATGGAATGGAATGTTATGCTATGAATTGGAATGTTGATTAAAAGAACTGAATATTAAAGAATGGAATGGAATGTTAGTTGAAAGAACAGGAATAATGTGTTAGAAAGGAATCCAAAGGTATGGATTGGAATGGAATGTGGAATTGAAGGGAATATATGGACAGGAATGGAATGGTCTGGAATGCAATGGAATATTGTGGAAAGCAATAGAAATTTGGGGAAAGGAATGGACGGTGAAATAATGGAATAGAAATTTGTGGGATGGAATAGAATGTTATGCAATAGAATTGAATAGAATATTTTAAATGGAAAGGAGTGTTGTGTAATGGAATGGAATGTTATGGTATGAATAGGAATGTTGATTAACAGAACCGAATTTTGAAGAATGGAATGGAATGTTAGGTAATAATCAGAATAACATGTTCGAATGGGGTCGAATGTTATGGAAGGGAATGCTGTGTTGTGGAATGGAAAGCAATGTTGTGGAAAGCAAGAGTGTGTTGGTACAGGAATGGAAGTTAAAGGAATGGAATGGAATTTTGTGGATTGAAATGGACTCTTATGCAATGGAATGAACTATAATATTGGCAGTGGAACGGAATGTTGTGTAATCGAATGTAATGTTATGGTATGAAGTGGAATGTTGTTTAATAGAACCGAATTTTAAAGAAAGTTATGGAATGTTAGGTAACAGAACAGGAACAATGGTTTGAATGGAATTCAAAGTTATGGAATGGAATGGAATGATACGGAATGGAATGGAATGATGTGAAAGGCAATGGAAAGTAGTGAAATGAATAGAACATTGGGGAAAGCATTGGAAGGTCAAGGAATATAATGGAATTTGTGGATTGGAATGGAATCTTATGCAATAGAACGACATAGAATGTTTCAAATGGAATGGTGTTCTGTGTAATGGAATAAAATGTTATGGAATGAATTGGAATATTAATTATTAGAACCAAATTTTACTGAATCAATGGAATGTTAGGTAATAGAACAGGAGTAATCTGTTGGAATGGAATCGAAAGTATTGAATGGAATGGAATATTGTGGAGTTGAATGGAATGCTGTGAAATGCAATTGAATGTGGGGAAAGGAATCGAATTTTGGGGAAAGGAATGGGAGGATAAGGAATGAAATGGAATTTTGTGATTTGGAATGGAATCTAATGCAATAGAACGAAATAGAATGTTTGAAATGGAATGGAATGTGCTGTAATCTAATTGCATGTTATGGGCTGATGTGGAATGTAGAATAGTAGAACCGAATTTTAATGAATGGAATGGAATGTTATGTAACGGATTGGGAATAATGTGTTTGG